>VXBC01008634.1:195353-243791 GCA_013399945.1 Ploceus nigricollis | reverse complement strand
CAGGAAGTTGCACTCCTCCTAAAAAAACCCCCAAGAAAACCAGAAATTACAAAAGCACCTTACCACCCCAAACACACAATCTTAAATCCTGAATTTAAATACTCCCTATGTTCAATGCTGTTCTCTTCACAGTATCTTCAAAGCCTCTGTTGCTTTAGATGCCCAAAAGCACCTGCTGAAAGCAAGCTGAGATAAGCTGAAAGATCCTCTCCCCTAAAATGAGAGGAGAGCTCTTATCCCAGAGAAGGAATGAAGCCCCTTGGTAAAGGCTGGGGTTAGCATACCCCTGGTTGCACCTGCCTCTCATTCCCACGATGCACAGGAAAAGGGAGGGGGCAAATCCCACCAGGTATAAAAGCCTTCAGAGCAGCTGCAGCTGTTTGGCTCCTCTGACTAAATTCAAGGTAAGTAAAGGGCTTGATAAAGAAGAAAATCCTTCAAGGAAATAACAATGCTTTCTTTCTTGCTGCAACTACATTAAGCAAAAGGGCAGAAAACTGGTAAGAAATAAGGTTTGTGTTTTGGCAGTATAGCTAGATAAGTTGGATAATTTGTTATTAATTTGCATAATTATTAGTACTCCACATGTGACTAAGCAGTGTGGAGAAGAATAGTAATATGAATAGTGTAACTCTCATTGGGACCTCTAATTAGACCTATATACATTATAAATAAAAATAAGGAAAAAAAAATAGACTCCTGGGCAGTGTAAGGGTTACATGTGTGCTGGGCCCACACTGGTGTGACATTTGGTAATGGGGCATGGGTAGGAGCACCCTGAAATGTAGATTTAAACCCTTAAAATGCTGAAAAAGAAGCTTCCCTCAATTGAACCCCTTAAATTGAGGGAAAGCGGGGGGTTACCTCCACTTAAACTGATACAATGGCAAATAAATGGCTTCTTCCCTTTAATTTAATCCCCTAAACTATTGGAGAAAGATGGGTTTTTCTCACTTTAAATATCTCTGGTGATGGGGAAAGGGGGATTTTTCCCTCAATTCAATCCCTTTAAAAGGAGGGACAACTGGGCTTCCCCCTCAGTTTAAACCTTAGGATGATGAAAAGGGGAGAGTTACCCTTAATTCAAACCCATAAAATAGCATTGTCAAGGTTTTTGCCTTCCATTTAAACTGGAAAATAATGGAAAATGGGGATTCCCTGCTGATTAATACCCCCAGCACCATGGAAAAGGCAGGGTTTCCTTTAATTGAAACCATTAAAATTACAGGGGAAGCAGATTCCTCTTCAATTTAGACACAGACAGTTACAGAAAAGGAAGCCTTTTCCCTCATTTTAAACTCTTTTTCTCCTAATAGCCCCTCTGTTTTCTGGGGGCTCGGGGAGGGGGACTGACAAGATGAAAGGCGAAACTTGAAAGTTTCCCCCTGGGACCCCACCCGCTGCTCTACCTGCTCAGGCGCTATCTCTTAGCACGAGGGCTTTTCCCTGGACATCTTCTTGAAGCGATGCTCCGCGCCCAGGTGCATCCGGCTGCACCCCAGCCCCTGCTGGATCCTGCAACCATTGATCCTGGAGGGACTCTCGGGATGCCTGTGGTGCCCCCTCTCGACTATCAGTTCCCTGTGCACGTGTGCCCGGGTAACCCTCTGAAGGCAGCCTCTGGCAGGAGCTGCCCCCTCCTCATCCTCACTGGTCACGCCTCTGGCTGCTGTGCCTTGGAGTGGGGGGGGGCGAGGTGGAGAAAGGTCCCGGTGGTCGTTCCCTCCTCTACTCTGCCCCTGAAACACCGGGGTGCTGGGCTTTCCTTTCCATGGAAAAGAACTGGCCTTCTCATCCGCGTGCCCCTGGCCAAAATTGGGATTCTGCTTCCAAAATTCTGTACGTCCTAGCTTTGTAATTACTGAGGAGATTCTCCATGGACCGTAAGTGATTACTGGTAATTTTCCTTCTGTAATTGTTACTGACTTGTGTTTCTGTTGAAGCGTTTGACATGTCCCTTGAGGGGTCAGGGGTTTGGCTGGGTTGTTTATGGCTAATCCTGACGATGGCCTCATCGCTGCTGTGCCCTGAATTTCAGTGAAATATTGATAGAGTTTATAAACACTCCCTTTGCCTGCTACGCAGTCTTTCCCTGCGCACCTGCAGGGAGCAGATTTACTCCATCATTTGAGCCCGACTGCAGCTCTCTGGCCCAAATGCCAGTTCTCACAGACACAAACTAAGCAGACAGCTACTACAAGTGTTTGCTTTTAAAGTAAAATTCTTATTACATCTGGCTGTACAATTAGAATCAATACATGTATTGATGGTCATCAGAGGAAAGCTTTTCAGAGGAGAAAATATCCATTTTGGTAGCACAGATCCCATTTTGACAATAGTGCATTCTTTCGGGTTTGGGAATCCTGCCCACATAAGAGATCTGAAAATTGGTATTTTGCAGTTTGATATTTTGAAATGTGGTCATTTTGGTATTTTGGAACTTGATATTCTGGTATTTTGAAATGGAATTATTTTGGTGTTTTGGAACGTGGTATTCTAGTGTTTTGAAATTGTGTTATTTTGATATTTCTGAACTTGTTGTTCTGGTATTTTGAATTGGGTTATTTTGTATTTTGGAACTTGGGTTAGGTTAAAATTCTGGTATTTTAAATCTGTGATTTTGAAACCTGATTTTCTTTGGTATTTTGGCATTTGGTTTTCTATTATTTTGAAACTAGGGTTCAAAACTAGGGTTTTGAACAAAAGTACAACTAGGGTTGTATTTTGGAACCTAGTTTTTTGTAGGGGGAATTTTTGGTATTTTTGTAGGCTGGGTATTTGGTATTTTTGTACCTGAACTTCTAGTATTTTTGTAACCTTTTTTTTTTTTTTTTTTATTTGGCAACCTGTGATTGGCAGGGGTTTGGGGCATCCTAGTTGAGTGTCCTGGCTTCATTTGCCTTCTTCCACCACAATTAACCTGGCATTGGAGCTGTTAAATCACAGACTATACAATGAGATGCTTCATGAAACAGAAAAAAATTCCAGCTACAGCAAGAAAACGAAGAAAAGACCACACAGGAGGTAATTCCATTTTAATAGTCTCCAAATCTCCAACATGTGAAAGGAAAAATAATAGAGTAAGTGTGGCAATATACAGCCATTACCAATAGAAACAGTGTTAGTCAGCTTCTCAACATTGCTGTTTAGCATTTTATGGGAAAAACGTTTGGCCTAAAACTTCTTATCCCTAAGTTGTTGGAGGTTATAAGAGATGGAACCTGACCCTTAGTAAATTGCATGAGAACCACAGTTTACAGTTACTCGATGTCTTCTGGTCTCACAGGATGAGGCAGAGGTATAACTGATTTCTTCTCTGTATCTCTGGAAAGAGCTTTTCTCATATCTACAGCAACAGGAAAAAATGTTATAATAGTAATGCAGTCATTGTACAAAGCCATATTAAGTGAATTCTCCATTAAAATAAGATAATTTTTGATCAAGAAAATTTCCTAGAATCATAAGACTACCTTAGCTGGAAGGGACCCACAAGGATGCAGCTCCCTGCTCCACACAGTACTACCTAAAATTATACTGTATGATTAGGAGCATTGTGCAGATATTCCTTGAACTCTGATGGGCTTGTTGTCATGACCTTTTCCCTGGAGAGACCATTGCAGTTACCAACCACCCTCTCAGTGAAGAGCCTTCTAACATCCAGTCTGAACATTCCCTGACACAGCTTTGCTCCATCTCCTCAGGTCCTGTCACTGGTCACCAGAGGGAGGAGATCTACACCCCCCTCTGCTGTCCTCAGAAGTTATAGACTGTGACAAGGGCATGCATCAGCTTTCTCTTCTCCAAGTGGCACAAACTCATGAACATCAGCTGCTCCTCCTAAATCTTGCTCTTGAGACCTCCCACCATCTTGGTTGCTCTCCTCAGGACACACTGCTGTCGTTAATGTTGCTCAATGGCAATGATAGCAACTGATATAAAACACTGCATGAAACTCAGCTGACTGGAAAGGAAATGACAAGCTAAAGAGACAAATATATGACTTAAGTCACATGTGGCAATGGTAGGTGTCTATCTGAGCCTTTGTATTTCACAGCGCTCCTATGTATCAAATAAACAGTGCAAGAACAGAAATGATACACAGCCTGGCCATGTAACCCTTTGGGAGGACAATTTAAAAAAGGACCTAGAAAGAGGAAGCACCCAGTAGTTCCCTTTTGTTAACATAATTAACATTAACATACTTGAATTTCCATGTTCCTTCCCTTTTAAGTTGAAAAGGTTACCCAATTCTTTGCCACTGCTGAATGCTGACAATTGTTAATTTATAGGTAGACATCTGAGAAAAACAAAGTTTCAAGTCCCTGTTATGGGATGAAAGGAAGAAAGCACTGACATTCCTTCTCATTTATTCTTGTTCTGCAGTTGATTTTGCCAGAGATGCTACAAAATGTGTAAATGGCAAGATTAAGCTTTGTAGCTGATATAAACTTAAGTAGGAAAAGTTACAAAAATACAAAAATATACAAAAAATCCTATTAATCAGCAACTATCTGAAATTGTTTCATATAATTGTTTCAAATTGTTTCATAGAAAAAAAATAGTAATAGTCTTACAAACAAGCCCAGGAACCCTCAACATGAGAATAGTTCCATTCAATTTGAGACCAAACAAGAACTTACCATAAGCATCTTCATCTGGCTCTCCACTGCTAGCTGAGTAGTACTCTAAGACTGTCCGGTACACACTGTAGCCTAGTTGCTTATACATATTTACAGCAACCTGATTTGATACTCTCACAAAGAGATCGACAAAAAATCCACCCTTTCTTTAGCAGGGGAGGAAAAGAAACAAACAAAACCACATTAAGGAATGGCAGGTAAATGTATTTCTAAATAGCAACCCATAAATTGTAATGAAACCAAAGTCGTATACTAATTAAACATCTTTCCCAATGTAATAACAGATATGCTCCTTTACCAAGGGAAAAATCAATTATAGACAAGGATTTAATTTTAATTTTGTCACATGGCCATTCTACACCAGTTGGTGGGTTCAGAAATTTGATCAGAAAGAACAAGACAAGTTAAATGCCCCCACAGGCCTAAATCCAATTCTAAAAGTATCCACATTTTAGATTGCTTGGATTAGGTCGATTGGAATCAGTCACAAAATGCAGTTGCCTAACAGGAGATGATAGACCCTTAATTTCACAAGGCAAGTTTTTCAAAACCTCATGCTACTTTCCAGTCTTACCAACCATAGTGGGGTTGCCCTACCAGAATCAATTAAGGATATTTCCCTGTGGGTTCATCTGACACTAAATTAAATTTTCTCAGGTACAAGTAACCAAGCACAGGATGGCAAGTAAACTAAGATACTCTTTACAGTACAAAATTTGTACAGGATTGTGCCTAAGGGCATTGCGCAAAGCCCACAGTTACTGAACAAGTATGTTGGAGGCCCTACAGGAAACAGTGCTGACATTTCACAAAGCTCTTTTCCTGTCAAGAAATATATATCTTTTATACAGTATCTCTACTGGAATTCAGGCTATGTCCTCCTCACTCTGGCAAGTTAGCTTTCAGAGAAACCCTGAGATTTTAAACTGCTAAGCAACTTTCATAACTCTTTTTCTCCAACTATGAGGAATTTCAGAAAATCAGAACACCATGTAAAGCAAAATTCTGCCATGTAAAGCAGGGACAGGTTTCTGTAGAAATACTACTTTTAAATGTTACTTTAAAAGATAAATTTAAGATCGACATGCTACTCACTTTTCTGAAATTTCTTCCAGGAGTTCCATCAGTTTAGCAGCCAAACCCAGCCGTCGAAATTCTGGCGCAACAGAGAGAGCAGTAACGTGTCCATGCCATTCTTCCCTAGCCACAGAGCCTTCAGCTTTGCCCATGACTGTGAACATACAGAGCATCAGCGCAGCAGCACCTTTGGAGTAATGCACTGCCCGCAGCCAGACAACTTCACAAGAGGAATAAGCCATGGATAAACACACATTACAATGGTTGTGGTAAAGGCTAAAACAAGGATGTCTACCTTTTCACTCTATGATTCAGCAGCCACTAAAAATGTCATTTTGCTCAGATATTACAGCAGTTTCTCAACTAGTGTAAGAAAACACCAAACAAGTTTGCAAATTCCTTGCTTGAGGTGACTTCTAAATGCAAATTTTAAGCAATTCTCACAAGTCTCACTGAACCAAAATTTAAAATCTGACTGAAATAAAGGAGGAATAGAGAACTAGAAACACAAAACTACCATCCCAGCAACCATTTGAGACTTTTGGAGATTATGGGGGATTAGAGGTTGGGAAACTTTGCCAGTCTGGCAATAGAAAGCTAAGGCCCTGCAAACACGATGTGTTTAAGGAAAAAAAAAAAAAAAAGAAGTGGAGGTGGGGATGGTGTTTTGGGGGCCTTTTTTTTAGTTCCTCTCCTTTCTACACTGGGCCAATCCAGTGTTAGTTTATTAATGAACGTTCAGACTTCCACCCTGTGCTTTTATAGATATCACAGTCACTGCTAATAAGCAACAAGTGTGGTGGGTACAGAGAAATGTTCTATACAGCACACATACTTTCAGCTTTAGTATGTCAAATACTTTTGGTTCCTGGGTCCCTGCAAAAACCATTAGTCTGCCCCACCCCGTCTCCTGGCATTTCTCTTTGGCATGATTTCTGAAAAACACAAATATTCCACAGTAAATTAGCATATGACATCTAGGCCCAGAGCTTCCCCTTACAGGGCAATGCAGAACACAAGCCCAGCACTTTTTCTGACTGTGTGTAGGGACTTAATTTCAGATTACAGAAATACCCATTCACCAAACACGGGTGGATGTTACCACAGCCAAGGCTCCTCTCTGCGCTAGGAACAACGAACTGCGGAAGCTACGGCCATGAGTCCTACATAATACCCTAAGACATTTAAGAAACGGGAAGATGCAACGCAAGGTTCCCCTTCCATGTTGGACATTTGGTAAACGCGAAGAGTAAGAAAAGCTCCCGCGTTATAATCCCCGAAATAGGCAACGAAGGGAGACGTTACCGCCGGAACACCCGGCACTCACTGTAACCCATCAGCTCCCCGCCGGGCGCCTCGGCGACGATGAAATATTCGGGCCAGTGGGCGAGGTACTGCAAGTAGAAGGGAATCCCGTACTGGGCGCTCGGTTAAGGAGCAACTGCGGCCGCCACGGCTGCGCCGCCCGAGCCCGCGCCCGCGCCCCTGCCCCGGCGGGAAGGATACGGTCTCGGTCAGCGGGTCCAGATTGCTGTGGGGGAAGAGAGTGCGGCGCTCAGCATGGGCCCGGGCCCGCCCGGCCGGCGGGGCGCCGGGGGGACCCCGCGGGGTGGGGAAGCGCGCAGGGGCTCAGGAGCAGGAAGAGGGGACAGCCGGCGCTCACATGTTGTTGAATCGGAAGAGGTCGTCGCAGGTGAAGGCGCGGAGCGTTGTCATGATGATGGCGATCGCGACGCTGACGCCGAGCGTGACAGCGATGACGCTGNCCCGGCCCCGCCCCGCCTGAGCCCCGCCGCAGCGGGCCCCGCCGAGAAGGGGCAGGGCTGCGGGATCCCTGACTGAGAGCAGCGGGCGGCGGCTGGCACGGCTGAGCCGGCCCGTAGTGGCGTGGGGGCGGGGCCCAGCGGGGCCGCAGTAGCAGGAGTGCTCTGAGCTTGTGCAGCTCCACCCTGAGCACTCACAGGCTACACGTAACACGACGTGACCGCAGTATGCGAGGCTACCATACGCAGAAAAAACAACTCTGCATCTGGAAAGATGCCGCCGGACAAGGTCGGACGCACACTGGGACTGCCGTGCCCAGCACATGCTTGCCTCATATGGAATGAATCCCACAGCTGCTCTCAGCACCAAAACATCACTGATCCTGAACACCCCTCACCACTGCACGGATTTAAGGACCTCACTCATCCCACTCTGCAGTCTTTCCACCTTACCCTCACAGACCATTGGCCCTTCAACTTCACTCTCAGAGGGCTGCGAATCAGAATCCATGCTCAAGAAGAACAACATCTATTTAACTGGGATGCTGCTGCCATCAGCGGTAGGTGCCTCCTCATGATTTGCAAAAACACAGGGCTGGAGGTCATGCCAGCCAACCTCTTCCACAAAAATACTGTCCTCAGTAGTGGACTATACTCCACTCACCTGTTGCACAGCATCTCCTGTGGCACCCACAAAAACAAAGAAAGAAGATGTCCATGAGCATAAGCATATTCCTATAAGCATTCACCTAGTCCACATGGTCTGCTGTGCCATTCCTCTCACTTCCATTCAAATGCTGAGCTGTTTCTGAAGAAAGTTACCTCTGCAAGGGACCCAGATCACTCTAGTTATTCTGAAGGAAGATTTGCCCAAAAGTTGAAGGCTATACTGTGGGTTTGATTTTTGTCCTTGAAAATTCTGCATGAGATGCAGTGAATGGAGTTTGGGTACATGTTTTGGGACAATGAAAGAAACCTTTCTTGACCTGGAATTTGGAATCGGGAGATGCTGGCAAAGCTACTCAACAGAGCGTAGCCTGTCAGATTCAAGATCTGTCAGATTTCTGATAATTTAAGGGTCAATGTTTTGGTAAGAGAAAGTTGATTCAAGGTCTGTAGTTGTGGTGCAACAGTGATGTGGGATTTCAGAGTTGCCAGAAGCAGGAAGAGATACACTTTTCAGGATGGTGGTGGAGGTGTGAGGGGGGATATGAAACTTGGGAGAAGGAAGAGACCATTTTAAGGCTGGTTCTTGATCTTTTGAGGTGTTAGGAAATGTATAGCTTCATAGCCCTCTCCAGCTTGAGGCACTCTTTACTGCAGAACTACAAGAATAGTATAATGACACATCCTTAAGAACAGAAAAAGCTCAACCGTTCACTTGACTGCCATGACTAAGGCACTCTCTCCAGCCAAACTGGACTTTGGGCTGCTTTGCTGTACTCAAGATAAAGCCTTTGCTTCTGAAGTGCTAAAAAAAGCGCTAAAAAGTGCTAAAAGGCACTTCTGTTACTGTGACTGAAGGTGGTTCAAAAGCTGGTCATGGCTAGAGTAGTCTTTACTATTTTCAAATTAATTCCCAATATTGTAGCCTAAGCCAATATATTCTCCTCAGTGAGTTTGGGTTTTTATTTTAAATGACTACACATCAATATATAGTTCTGCTAGTATGAAAACTCTGCAGGCCAAATCTTGGGTGGCTATCTCTGCTGAGTGAAGTACAGGTGAAACAACTTTAGGCCTTACTTAAATATAAGTACAGAGATTATCAAAGACTTCCTCCCCTTCCCAATTACCTTTTACTGTATATAACAAGTGGAATATCATTCAGTCTCAGCTAGGATGTGTGGAATGTAAATTATGAGGCAATTTTAGCACTTCTATGAAGACAAAGAGGATTTCACCCTTCAGAGAACAAGTATTTTCCACAGCTAGTTTTATTTTCAATTACACCAAAATCAAGTGTTGACAATTAGTGTCTTAAAGCTATAAAAGCAGGATTTCAACCCAGCAACAGATTTAGAATCAACTCTATGTTCAATTACAAGTCACCATCCAACAGAGACCTTCTCTAGAAAGTTTAATATTAGCAAGTTTCACTATACTCAAGGTATGCTGTATCTCAAGTATCAGTGGAATTTTGTCTAAGGGACTCATCAATAAATGAAGACATCTGTATATTTAAAAGAACCATAATTATGGTATTACTGCTATCAATAACTGTAAGAAGAAGCGGCTGTTTCTCAGTATAGAAAAGTGATGGCAAATGTGAACAGGAATAATTAAATACGTAAGTGTGTGGTATTAAGTGCGTGGCTTAGGTAGGATTTTATTGGCTTGTTTGGTTTGGGGTTTTTTTTTGGTTTTTTTAAAGTGCTTTGCATGATCCACCATCAAAAGAGGCCTGTATGAAGACCACTACTAACATGGTTGATATTACAGGAATAGAAAAGTTAAGCATTCACACAGTCAAGCTCTGATTTGAATATTATATTAAAAAAAAAAAAAAAGCCAAAGCCCATACATTAGATACAGAATTTAAATGTTTTTACACATCTTAGAATACTACCAAATAACATGTTACACTCAGATTATGAGAACCAGCCTGTTCTGAAACAATTTATAAAGTGACAAAGTCCACAGCAAAGCTACTGCTTTACTTCCATAATGTAAACACATCTGAAAGAAGAATATGGTGACAGTTTCACAGATGAGATTATAAATCAGTAAAACCAAAGCAATTGGTCATACAGAGCTTTTGTCTCTTAGGAGGTTTAGCTTACAAGCTCAGGCTGTACGTTTATTCTTCGAAGGACGTCTTCTGGCATACAAAAGACAGGATTGACGGCCTTAATTTGTTCTTCTCCTAATAAAGATAGTCCAGCAATGCCAAATAAGGTGTGAAATGGATCCACCTGGAAGAAAAAAGAAAGCTTGTGTCTGTTTCCACAAAAACAACAGTTTTCAAAAAAAATCCAAAATTAGTTTTTCACTTGTATGGAATGAAATTTTCATTTGCCAGCAAAAGAACTGAAAGTCTCCATGGCTTCTCTGGGGAAGACAATACAACTGAATAAATTTTCATTTGTGCTAACATGTGTTGACAGGCAAGAAATTTCCATAGCAGGCATTTACAATACTATGATTTACTCAGGCATGCTTGTCAATTATCCACTGCTAAGACGATTTTCAACTCTGTGTTAGACAGAAAGCACTCACATTTGTGTATTAGCATGCAATATCACAGGGTGGTAGAAGCAAAGATAATTAACATTTTAAAAGTAAACTGGATCATCTACAGGTACCACTTCCATAAATCCCGATTTGTTCTTCAGAAACATCATAATACTCTTTATTGGTTTCCAAATACAGAGCTGTGCTGTAAAACCTTGAGAGAGAAGCAGCAACCTATTATGCTAGAAAACCTCCCAGAACTATAAATAATAACAGAAATCCCCCAAACCTCTACTCCTAAAACCACATGACCACCACCCCTCTCTCCCCCCTACAAAACAAACAAATAAAAAAACAACCCAGACACAAAATACCCCAAAACAACAGGGTCTGTTAGGACTGAGTTTCTGCAGGAATAAAGCAAAAACTTGGGAGTCAACATTTCTACAAGAGTAGAAATTTCTACACTTCAGCAATCAAAGACAGGTAAAAATAATATTAAATGACTGCTAATGTAACACAGAAAAGCTGTCCCAAAGGTGCTCTCCCTAGATATAGAGAAAAGGCTCTTCAGAGCTGCTCTTCCAAGAAGATACAAATATTTCATTACTCAAAGCTAGAAAAGCATTTAGACTTCAAGTTCTGGGCTTTTCTTCAAGAATTCTGAAAAGGGAAAAGGTCTTCCTATAAGCTCCTTAGAAATACAAAACTCTTCCTATTTTAAGAACACAAAAACACTTTCCAAATGACAGATTGGAGTTAATAGATTTCTCCCCCAGCTGGGAATAAAGTAGCTGCTTGCAAAAAAATAACAAATTACCTTTTTTTTTTTTAATGCATTTGTGGAGAAGGGAGCAGACATGGGCAGCTGCAATAAAAACAGCTAATACCTTTCCAGACCATTAACAAATAAGCCAAGTGTTCAACAGGAATGAAGTCTCACAATACTTTTTATTTTATCTGTCCAGCACTCTTGAAAGATAAAAACTTTATCTGCCATTTCACTGGGACAATATCAATTGCTTCCACTTGAAACCAAAGAGAACAGACTGGCTAAATCGTAACTGCTCTCTCAACAAGCAAAAAGCCATAGCACCAGCCTCTTGACGATGTTATCACAAAAGCTTCTTCCTCTCTCAGCTAGACAAATGTCAGCTACAAGATTTGTTCAGTGGCTGGGCTAGCAAAGAATGGACGTTAGTGTATAGGGATTCTTAATAAAAACTCATGATTTAATTAGATCAGACAAAACAACAAAAGAGTTGAAGACTATTTAACCTACACCAGACTTTAGCTTGCAGATCATTTCACAAAACAAAATAATAAACCCAAAGAATCCATACACGCACCGGAAAACCCACCACCAAACAGAGCGTTTTTACACAATCCTCCAATGGTCTTGTGAGAAATGGTTTGTGTTGCGTGTGTTATGGGGAACCAAACCACATTTTGTAAGGAATGGCAACTGACTTCACTGGGGGATACATGTGCATTGTAAAGAATGCGCTTCCCAAGTACACCTTCAATGGCAATTCTACCCTGTTCTTCCTTCAGAGTAAACTGCAGCCTCTGCAAAACCCACCTGGACCATGAGTTGAGTTACACTCAAACAAAAGTTGAAATCTCCAGTTGAAATTTTCATATGTATTTTATTTAGAAAAAACATCACTTACCATATCTCCCGGCCTGTCAGCAAATCCTCCAGTCTCCTCATCCTGGCACGCCAAAATAAAGCAGCGCAGCTTCTCTCTGTCAATCCACTGTATCCTACCAATCATCTTCAAAGAAGCTAGCACCCACCACGAATAACATACATCAGGTAACTGGCAAGCAGAGAGGCAGATTAAATATTTGCTTGGGTTTTAAACATAATGTTGCAAATTTTACTGGTAATTCTGCACATTATCAGGTGTGCTATCATAATACTCTTGCGGAGACACAACACTTAAGAGTGTCTTTTGAGTAAAAGAATTTCTTGACAGAGTCTCTTTTCAGCGGACTTCTGTTTTCAGGAAGGGAAAGTATCTTTTTCAAACTTCTTCAAGAAACAAGACCACAAGAATGTGATTTTTAAAGACTTCACCTTCTGTGAGAGAGGCTGAAAAACCACTGCACATATTTCAAGAGGAAATACACAGAAGTTCATATCAACTATTTGTATTTTGGGGGCAAGGGGGGAAGCAGGGTAATCTGCTGGTTGATTATCTATTTGCCAGAGATTATTCTAGGTTACACAAATCTCTAGTGTGATGTGGAACACTATGACAGTCAGGATTTACATCCAGTAGAACAGTAATTTTTATACAAATCCTATAGAAAAGATCATTCCCCAAGTCAGAAAATATTAAAGACCCAGTTTAACAGGATAATGGTTCAAGTGGTCAGCAAGACATCCTTCAGTATTGTGTACTTTGCTATACTGAGGACTCAAACGAAGCATAGCTAAGGACTGCATGACAGGTGTTAGTAACAAAAGAAAGAATCAGGAAAAGGCCTGACTTCTTTGAAAAGTTTACTAAATGTTTTATAGAAGTCATGACATTTTTCAGTAATTCAGCGTCAGAAAAAGCAATCTCTATTGAGGTTTGAACAAAGAAAAGAAGCCACACGATACCTTCTCTGGTCGTCCGTTGAGACCTCCAGAAGGTAACTGACGTTCGCAAAGCCACCAACCCAGCAAGTCAACATTTACTTGATGCAACTGGTCTGTTATAGCCAGAAATCCTGTGCAACAATAGATCTAAAATTACAGACATAAATTTTTTGTGTATTTAATAACTAATAATTTAATTATAATTATTAATAAATAATAATAAAAACTAATAATTTAATAAATAGTTTAGCAGACTAAATGCAGGAATATGTCAAAGCAGCAATACAGTCATGTAAACAATGCAAAATAAGCTCACATACATTTCAACTTTCAGTTTCAAAGACTTTTCCTTCAGAAAACCATGTTATTGTTATAGCTCCTTTTGTAAAAAAGTACCAGTAGCACAATTTGTGATATTTCACTAATATAAGACACTAATGCACGGTTTGGAAAGTGATCCTGGGAGATCTGAGAGAGCCATATAATTTATGTTTTAAAAACACAGACTCTCAAGCCAGAGTAGTCAAACTGACTTCTGCAGGCTGGATATGGCCTTCATAAAAATTTTGCACCCAGTCTATGATTTGTTCCTGCACCTGCCTTTCACCTTAATGCTTGCAAACAGTAAACAAAAGACGAAATGAATTCCCTAACAGAAACAGGCTAACTCGGATCATTAACTATCTTGGTAATTCTCTATGTGTTCGGTCACGTTACACTTACTTTCAAAGTGCCATGTAATATATCTGCATTGATTAATCCACTTTTAATTTTATTAATCCCCTAAATTAATTAATTAATAAAATTAATTAATGCAATTAATTTTATTAATTTTAATTTAATCCCCTTTTAATATTAATTTTAAAATTAATCGTTTTTTCCTGGGAGATAACATTTACGATGCAACAGCATACTTTGGTCACATTTCACCCAGTCACTAAGAAAGCAGCGAAGCACAAAAAGCCAAGAATCATAGAATCATTAAGGCTGGAAAAGGCCTCTAAAATCATCAAGTCCAACCTTTAACTTAATACCACCAAATAACACTACACTATATCAGGAAGTGCTACATCTACTCATTTTTTGAACGCTTCCAGAGATGGAGACTCCACCACTTTCCTAGGGAGTCTGTTCCAATGCTTAACCACTCCTGCAGTGAAGAAATTCTTCCTAATAGGCAACCTGAATCTCCTGCACTGCAACTTGAGGTCATTTTCCCTTGTCCTGTTACTAACTGACTGGGAGAAGAGGCCAACCCCCATCTTGCCACAACCTCCTTTCAGGTAGTCTCTCCTGAACCTTCTTTTCTCAGCTCCAGTACCCTCAGCTGTTCCTCACAGGCCTTATGTTCCAGACCCTTCCCCAGCTCTATTACCCTTCTCTAGACATGCTCCAGCACCATAATGTCCTTTTGGAAGTGATGGGCCCAAAACTGCCCTCAGGATTGGAGGTGCCCCAGCAGTGCCAGCACAAGGAACAGCAACTGCCCTGGTCCAGTGACCACACTGTGGCTGGTACGGGTGCCAATGGCCTTCTTGCCCACCTGCGCACACCTGGGCTGATATTCAGCTCCTGTTGGCCAGCACCCCTAGGTCCTTTCCTGCTGGGCAGCTTTCCAGCCACTCTTCCCCAAACCTGGAGCATTCCACAGGGCTGTTGTGACACAAGTGCAGGACCCGGTACTCAGCCTTGTTGGACGTCACACAGCTGGCCTTGGCCCATGGATCCAGGCTTTGCAGAGCCAGCTGCCCATGAATCAAAACTCCCACACAAACTGATCCTTCCTGTGACCTTACTGAGGATGCACTTGATTCCTTTGTCCAGACCACTGATGAGGATATCAAACAGGACTGGCCCCAAAACTGAGTCCTGGAGAATCCCATTTGTGACCCTTCGCCAAGTGGATTTAACATCATTCCCCACTACTCTCTGGGTCCGGCCACGCAGCCAAGACTGCACCTGTCCAAGACATGGGCTGCAGCCTCTCCAGGAGAATTCTGTGGGAAAGCATGTCAAAAGCTTTACTCAAGTCTGGATAGACATATCCACTGCCTTTCTCTCATCTACTAGGCAGGTCACCTGGTCATAAAAGGAGGTCAGGTTTGCCAACATTCCCAGAAAACTACTGAACTTCCATGGAGGTGAAAGAGAGAGCTTTTTAAAGAGTATGTGAATAAGCACAACAGAGCGAATCTTCACAGGAAATGCCAGCTGCAAACAGAGTGGGTTCCGCTATTGAACTACTTCCTTGAATACTAGAACATGGTCCAGCCATTTAGACTATATGGGCAACGCTACTGTACATTAAAACTATAAGGTAAGTACATGTAACAGATTTAACTTTTTTCCTTGATTTTAAACAAAGAAGGGGCAGGAAACCCAACACTTGTCAACAAAATGCCTCTAATATTTTCATGTGATGAGGTGAATCCTAGCTATGGCATTACTCACCATAATTATGCAAAATAAACAGGTAACTGCAACAGCATTAAAAGTTGGTTTTTTTCACATATTCAGGTTAAGTGCACTAAACTTTTCCACGAAAAGAAAAAAATAGGAAAGGTAAATTTAAATTTAAAATTATTTCCATTATGTAAATTTCCTGTTGAAAGAAGTTATTTAGATTGTCTTCCTCAGGAGATCCCTTAATTTTTTTCTAACTATACTACTGCATTTTCTTTTCAAGTATGTTTTACTGAGCTTTTTTCAGAATACACTGTCACCAATAACAGTATGTAACACTAGTGATTCTAGCTGATACATATTCCCATTACTAGCTTAGGTGTGTCAACTAAAAACTGACTTTCCTCAAAACATTAAGTAATTCTTGACAGGATTCATGTCTTGTTTTTATTTGGGTTCATTGGCTGATAAATCTCAGACTATACAATTGACCTTTATGTCTCATTATGACCTGTGTCAGAAACAGTGATAAATCTTGTTCACCGTCTCCATTGATATTCATTTCAAATTCTCTAAAAATCCTCATGCTAGCAATTACAAAATCACTATGCGAAGACTCAAATACAGTCCTAAAAGCTGTTCCATTACGGTCTTTTTTCCTACCTAAACTTTCAAGTTTCGACTCGCCTTCCCAGATTAGGTTACGTATCTGTTCATTTATTTTAACTAAGATACTAGAATCAGGCATTTGAGAAACAAGAGGTACATCCATTGTCATCACTGATACATGTTATAAAGAAACATTTATAGGCAATATGTGATGCTTGCTAATTTAAAGTATTTCCATATAAAGAGAAACTCACCTGTCCTGCATGTGATTCGGAACCTGGTCTACAACCAAATCCTCCATCAAAGTTCATACAGGACAAAACGAATTCTACTGCTTTTCCCACATCAATAGCATCCAGCTTTCCCTGCAAGTCAGAAAATAACTAATGCACTTGATATTCTGCCAAGCTGATCTTCTGCAGAAACTTCAGAAGTACCAAAGAGCAGTACCAATCGATTCTCTACTTGTGCAAGTGATGGTTTATGACTTACCAAAAGTGCAAGAGTTGCTGCAGCACAGAAAGAGAACCTTGTATCTATTTCTCCTATAATGTGGGGGATAAGGAATGAAAGCAGATTATTTTTTCAACAAACATACATTTAAATTACTACCGAAAATATGGAACAAAATGTTAAAATCCTAGGTTCTACATCAAAAAACAAAAATCAGCTAAAAAAAAATCCCCCCATGCAATTTAATTTTCCAGCTTACCAATTATTCCCCCAGTAATTTAGAAAATACACGTTACCATTTAAGTGATCTGTATGTTTTACTGTTCATAAAAGTTAACAACTCATTTAGAGCTGGACAGCTATATATCCAAATCAATTCAGCTAGTGGTAATTTACAAACAATTGTTTAATTTTAAGTTTATCTGTAGTGCTCTACAGATAATTGCAGAGCAATGGAAATAATGCAAAAATAATCAGACAACTCTTGCTCTGCCTTAATCCAGCCAGAAGTAGAAGCCATTTCTTGTTTTAGGGGAAATCTAATTAAAGTTACAAGGCTTCTTTTGCGTATTTGTTCCTGGAAGAAAAACCAAAGCCCCTACAGCTATAACAGAATGACTGCTTGTCAAGTCCAATATAACTCTTGTAGCAACAACTCCAGGCAATTAACACTTGAAGTCACAATTTAAAATTTAACTGAGCTGCAAACATTCTGTTTCTTGGTTGAACTTTTGCAAGACTTCTGTTCTTAAGAAATTCACAAACTGAAGCACACAAACTAAACATCTGCTGCTCTGTCCTACATCAGGGATCACACTCCCTCAGCTGTGCCTCTCGGAATACTTCAACAAAAAGGGTGCAGCAAACTATGAACCAATTTAGCACACAGTATATCATCTACCTTTACAGCAGCATACATATACTGCTAAGATCTCAGTTGCTGAATTTTACCTGAACAAGAGTGATATGCAATAGATTTTCTTAAAATTTAGGCCTCTCGTGGTGATAAATACTTTTAGAGTGACTAAATATTTATGCCACAGCTTAAAAAGGCTGTGTTTGTTCATAAAGAATTTATATGCAGAAACAAAATCAGTATTAAGAGAAGTTCATTAGTACAAACCCAGTTTTTCTCACTCCCACATACTGAAAAATCCTTTCACATTTGACATGGATATAGGTCATTACTAACTACCATCAAATAGCAAGTATAAAACGTTCCTTATGAAACGTATTCAAAGTATTTGGTATTAAAATTCGGTATTTCAAAGTACTGTTAAGTTAAAAATGCCCAAAAGTTTTCTTCTTCAAGACACTTTACTCTTAATACAAGAATGGAACTGAAGTGGACAAATTTATGAAAGGAATGAAATATAATTCTGTCCATCACAAACCCTTCTTTTTCATGATTCAGAAAATAAAAGTGTTCACATATAATACATATGCAAGAAGACCATCCAAGGAAACTTAAGTTTACAGACTTACACAAGTCAACCTAGACACTACATTTAAAAGATCTAAAAATTACCCCATTCATCTCCAGCAAACGATCCATCTTCTTTCTGCAAGCTCTGTATATATTCAACAATTTTATTTACATCAACTACATGGAGACTATCATATAAGATAAGAATCTGGGAGGGGGAAAAAGGACACAGTAACAATCAAAAAGGAGCAAAACTTTTAAAAATTTATTTCTTAACAAAAAAAACCCCATGGATTTATAAAAGACTTGATTTAATCAACTCTGAATACTATTTGGTAAGGTTTATTAAAGTAAACTTTTTTTTCACTTTAGTAGTTAATCTCTGCACTGTAAATTATCTTTGTCTAAAACCTTTAGGACATTCTTAAAGGGAGATACAAACAATTCAAACTGAATTCTTTCATGCTTTGTTACTTTCCAGTGTTGAGGTCTTTTTTCAAAAGCATAACCAGGTTTATTCATTTTATGTTAGCAACATGTAGAACAGAGATTTGATTATGGTTAATATTGTAATGGGACAATGACACCTTAGATGTACCAATTTGTAGTTTTGCACTGCGACTACTTGGATATGTGTATGTTAAGCTGCTAGTTACTAACTCGACTTACAGTGCAAACTTGTCAACAATTACTCATTTCAAATTACTAGATTTTTATTTACATTAAAATTTTAAATATAATGAATAGAACCAAAATGCAATAATTTAAATATGAACAATATGATTATACACCAACTGTACAGTGAATATATTCTGGAAGAAAAATAAAGGTTATAGTAGGGAGTACAATTTTCCAAACCACCACTGATTTAAACCAGCAAATTTGTATGACACAATGCTGTGTGAAAACAACAGTACTGTTTCTGAGCCCTATCTGACTTAATGTTTTTACTCACACCTTGCATAATCAGTAAAGAGAGTAAATAAGAATTTATTATATATCACAAAATGGAAAAAAACCGCAGCTGAAACTAAGTAATGTTACAGTACCAATCCTGAAAAACACTGGACACTATGACTTTAAATCTAGCTAGCTGGAATCTTTCAACTGTTAGATAAAATTGAAGTCAAATAAAATATAAGTCTTACAGAAAATCAAAAAAAAACAAACGTACAACTCCAACAGAAAATATATAATCACAACATGCACCCTAAACGCAAATCTGAACAAATTACTATTAACTGTGATCACAAGAACATATGATGTGACCCTTTAAACATCCCGGATACGTAGACAGGACTAAACGGTGTTCGTTCACTAAGACCACGCATACTCATTAAGATATGCTGGTTAAGTTTACCACAAAAAATTTACATCAGCATTTCTGAACATATTTAAGAACTAACATATCTAATTTGTAAGGTAACAACCTCAAATTATACCCCCCTTATACTGAATTGGAATTTGTGAAAGGAGCTGGATTGGACAGTTTGGAAAAGTTCAGACATCACAGCCTGGAAAAATGTTAGTGTCCTGCTTCTCACAGTATTCAGAGTAATTCTAGTGCTAAAGTGATAATAACACTCAACCTTAGAGCATCCTGTCCTACCTAAGGGGTTCAAACCCATTATCTTAAACCCAGAATAGTTTCTGCCTAGAAAAGAATGCCGTATTATTTTTTTGTAATGTCATTAAAATACTTCATCCATAAGATTGAATGAGAGACACACATACTGCAAGCAATCAAGCTAATTGTTCAGAAGCGTTTGAGCCTTTTTGGTACTTTTTCACACAATGGTTTGCATCAGCAGAACAAAAAAACTGAACAAAATAAAGGCATGACCAATACTGAGAAAATAAGTCTATAATGGAGATAGCTGCAGTGAAAAAATAAGATCAAGAGTTACTTCTTATCAGGGGGAGCATATGCACCAAATAAATTAAATGCTCAACAGACTAGTACAATTTTTAAATTATACACCCCCAAAAAACTCATATAAAAATAAAAAATTTTGCTCTTGTTCTGGTCATACGTATCTGTCACCTCAAAGTGCACTAAGAAGAATTTATAAAATCAAAAATTATCTACAAAATGCTCCAGTAAAACCTGTAGCTAAGGAGTATTCCAAGATAACTTACAAAATTGGCAACAATGCAGTAACCATTAATTGACCATTAAAACGAAAACATTCCCAAACATGACAATTTTTAGAAAGTGATACAGCTAAATCCTACAGTTTTGTCCATTACATTTCTTTTTTATTAAGATACTGAAATAGTTTTTCTCATGGGCCTCCAACAGTAACTGGTTCATAAATCTGCAATCATCAAAATCTTAATCACAAACACTTTTTTCTAAAATTATCCTTCTACATTTACCTGGACAGCACTGAGGGTATACAGAAGATGAGGATCATGACCTATGCTGGCACTTATTCCACCACACTCATGTTGACACGATTTGATGAATGACAGAATTTCTTCTTTGTTCATTCGGTGCAGCTGCCCCATGAGATCCATTGCTGTCAGTCCCCAGTACACACCACTCATCCTCAAATATTCTGACATACAGTATTCCTAAAAAATGCAGTGCATTATTTTAGTTCTTGATCAGATAGGCACATCATTGATATAGCGCAATGAAAATACATTAGTTAACTTTCACAAATATCTTAGCTTTTAGTTAGTCATTTTCCAACCAATTGGCAACTACGCATCAGCCATTCACAGATATTCTGTACATCATGCACGTGTCTATGTACATACTCATACATATGGGAAAATGCACATGTAGATGCCAACATGTACTACACTTCCTTCCTCCCTGTATTTTTCTAGTTCAAATCATCAAGCTCAATGTCAAATTAGCCACAAACAAGTAGTTGTGCACCAATTCACTTCAGATCACTTATTATCTTGACATTCAAAGAAGCCCTCAAATTGCCACCCCAAGTAGTCTCAAAAAATAACAAGTTGCACTAGGGAGTGAAATTTTACATTGAATTCTCTTACACTGATTATGTCACCTGCACTACATAAACATTATTTTTTACACGCACAACAATTGAAAGCAACAGTGCTTGGCATGCTCTAGTGAACAGTAAAGGTAACCGCAACTTTTCTTCACGTAAGCAGTTATTGACAATTTTTACTTGCTGGAAGTGGAATCCCATTGTTGTGGACTACATCCAACCACTTATGACTGTAAAATTGAGAAAAGTTGTCCCATCAAAAGAGTAACATGCAAATGCAACTCTACTTGTGCATTTCTAGTGGATGAAGAAGCTAGTAGCTTGTTTCTCAGGTCTCAGAGTAATGATACAGCTAAAATGATAATCTTCAAAATTATAGTCAGATAATACATGCCAAAACTCATCACAGACCTAGAGACATTAACAAGGGCACCTTTATTTTATACTTTGGATTGCAGGGTAAAAAACAATTAGCTTGTTAACATGCATCTAACTCTTAACTCTGAGCCAATAAATAAAGGTTATTACTGTTAACAAAACCACAGCTGTACTGTAACAAACTGATACCTACATAATCATCTTTCTTTGTTCCATATGAAGCTATATAGTCCGCATGTTTTTCTGAAAGCAATGTGCTTGGGGCATCGGGTTTTATTGTAACATCCTTTTGCGGTGTCCCCTGTAAAAAGCACCAACAAGTCAGTTGCAATGTAAGGTCAAAACGTTTTAGCAACTTGGTACAAAGTAGCCAACACCGGTGACTGTGACTCTGGGAAAAAACATTTCTCTAGCTATTTTGAGCCTAGGTCAGGTTGCGCATCTCACGCCATCACTGTTCAGCCTGGCTAAACCCTTCCCCAGGAAAGGCTACGAACCAAACCTTGCAATAAAGCTAAGAAAGAACACCAACTCGCCAAGAATAACCTGAAGTGTCGGACGCAGGAGCCCTTCCCCGGGCTCGGCCGTGCCGCCCCGCGCCCCCCCCGGCTCCGCGAGGCCCGGCCCAGCCCGCGCGCTGCCGGGGCCGCCGGAGAGCTGGTGCGGCGAGTGCCACCGAGCGGACCCAGAGCGACTCGCGTCCCTCCATACAGCCGCGCGCTAGAAAACAACGCGTTCCCGCAGGCGAGAGGAGCCGCAACACAGACCCCTGCACCCACCATGGTCTCCGCGCGCACAGGAAGAGGCAAAGCGGAAGGCGGCGGCCGGCGGGGCCTCGCTGTGCCCGCCCGGCCCCGCCCGCCGGTGCTGCGCAGAAGGGAGGCCGCGGTTCCGCGGGCCTGCTCTGCGCCCTTCGGGGCGCCGGGAGCGGCTGTGGCCTCCTGACTTGCTGCAGATAAAGTCTGCTCTGAAACAGGTAGCACATTTAAAGTACACTAACTCCAGCTGTGCACTTTCTTGTATCACAGCAAATAGGACAGAGTTTAGAAATAACTTCAGTTTCCTTTCTCAGCTCTATGAAAAAGCAAATCCAATAATTTAGTCGCAAGTAAAATGGGTAAAGATAACTGTACTTTTGCTCAAAACTGTCTCTCTTGCTTCCTAATTAAAACTGTCTTGGATGATTCTGTTCATGATTACCAGCTCTTGATGCTGGCACATGTTCCCCCTGAACTATACCAGGCAGGAACATCAAAGAGGTGGTACTATGTATAATGCTGTGTTGCATTGGACAGTCAAAAATACGGTCTATTTCTTACATACATCAAATACTTACCAAAGATGTTGCATTATGACTCTTCTTGGAGGAAAGTCAGTAATTTATAGAGACTAAATGCTTTCTTTAAAGAACTGATGATCCAGGTAGAACTGATTTTCCTGGTACTTACCCAAGAAGTAAGGATTGCAGAGCTTATACCTGATGACAGTAGTAGTACCATCGAGTAGTACCATCAGTAAATGAAAGAGACCAGACAGAGGCAAGGACATTTTGGAGTGAAATTGGAAATTACTTAATAGAATTACTGAGGTTTGAAGATACCTTTTGAAATCATGGAGCACAACCCATCTACACCAAGTAGGCTTAGCTAGAGCAGGTTGTTTGAGACCACCACCTGTTGAGTTTTAAGAGTCAAATGGAGACTCCACCACCTCTGCCAGCATATAGCATCCCTCACAGTAAAAAAAATAAGTTGTATTCCAGTGGAATGTCATGTATTTTAATTTGTCCCCATTGCCTCTTGTCAATGGGTACTATGAGGCTGGCTCCCTCCTCTTTATTGCATCCCATCAGGTATTAATGCACACAGATAAAATTACCCGAGCTTTCTCTTGTCCAGGCTAAAAAGTTAGCCTCTTCTCACATGACAGATGCTTCAGGCCCTTAATATTTTTGTGGCCATGTGCTAGACTTCCTCCTTTAAGTCCCCATCTTTCTTATACAGGGGAGCCTAGAACTGGATGCAGTACAGCCTCACGTATCCAGTAATTTGTCCAAGAACTCCAGGGAATGTCCATTCTGCCAGCATTGCCAAGAAAGGTCTATCCAAGGTTAAAAAAAAAAAAATCCTAATTCCTTCTTGGCTGTTTTTGCTGCAAGCATAGTTAAGTATATACATTGATGGAAAGGAGTAATAGGTTTATATTAGAGAGCATCCAAAGGAGGGCAATGAAGATGGTGAAGGGCCTTGTGGGGAAGCTGTATGAGGAGTGGCAGAGGTTACTTGGTCTGTTCAACCTGAAGAAGAGTCAGAGGCGAGACTAATCACAGTCTACAACTTCCTTGTGAGGGGAAGAGGGGTAGGCACTGATTTCACCTCTCTGGTGCTCAGTGACAGAACCCAAAGGAATGGCTGGAGCTGAGTCAGGAGGTTTAGGTTTGGTATTACAGGAAGGTTTTTCCCCCAGAGGATGGTCAGGCACTGAACAGACTCGCCAGGTCACGAGCTCCAAGGCTGCCAGAGCTCAAGCAGCATTTGGACCATGCTCTTGGGCACAGAGTGAGATTTTTGTGCAGGGCAAGGAGTTGGACTTGATGGTCCTTGTGGGTCCCTCCCAACTCGGCATGCTCTCTGATTCTGTGTTTAAATATACTGGATTTTAAATAAAAAACATATTGTAAGTCATTGTTAAGTCATTCTCACTTGAAGTGATTCATCCTCATTTAATACATACATGCTTCAGAGTGTAAAGGCCAGACTCTCTCAAGCTGATACTGATGCTGCTGACTAGTATATAAATCCCCAGCACAGATGCACGCAGACAATAGCAATGCAGACCTTCCTGCTGCTTAACTGGAATGGCTGCTCAGCTGCTTGGGGCAAGAGCATAGAGAAACTGAAATACACATATTAACCTACTGCAGAAATTGTATTTTGGGTTAGTTGTCCAGTGTAAGTGATATGACAAGCAAAATTAATAGAAACCAACCACACTTCTCTTAAAAATATTTTATTGAAATGCAGCATTGACTGTCAAAAATTACACTCTGATTATCTTATTTTATACTGAGAACAGAATCAGTGCTTAATAATGAACGGAATAAAAATATTTTGAAGGATTACTTTTTTCATCCCTTTTTAATTCTATTGAGAAACACACTAAAATCTTCTTCCATAAGAACACAGAACACTACAGTAGTGCCAGACAAACTTTATACATTTCTTTAAGCCTTATACATCTCGTTAAGCCTTAAATTTGCCAACATGTTCACGAGCTATGATCATCCTTTGAATCTGAGCAGTTCCCTCATAAATCTGAAAAGGAGAATTGCAATAATGTTACCGGGTGATTTTTAAAAAGGTTTTAACGGGTATACATTTGTAAACCTTCATGGCACTAATCCAGTGTGGATTAGGATGTGCAGGAAGACAGAAAAAACCAGAGGACATTCCAGTGTGTAATTAAATGTAACTCATACAAGATACTGAGAAAATCTTGTTCTCTCAGGTGCTCCTATCTAAAGTCAGTAGGGTTCTCATGAAAACAGGTGACAACATTCCTCTTATTTGAGGAAGAAAATACATTATTTAGATTTTTCAAAGTAGGATCTGAAATCATGGGTAGAAGGGAAGAGATGACTTGTCCTTAAGTGTTTTCTTTAACTAGCCTTTCAAGGTCATACCATATGTTGTCTTTGATCCATTTATTTCCATTGCTTCTTGTTAACTAGTACTCTCGCCCACACAGTTTTGTTTGTGGTTTTCTTTATTCTTGCACTTTCTTCAAGAAACAGCCTGCATCATCCCTCTGTTCTGTTTGTTTGCTGGCAGCAAAGTCAAAAATAGACAAAGAAGCACCTATGAAGTTCTAATGCCAAAGGAGGACGTATGCTCCACAGGCATACTGCAATGTAATGCAAGGGCTGAGGCAACATAGTCTAGAGGTTTTAATGTTTCAGCTCCCAGTTCTGCCAGAACTTGGTTTGGCAAATTGCTGAAAGCCATGCAAATTCACTTATAGGAATAATCTTTCCAGGAACCTTAAAGAGCATTTTAAAAATAAGAATGCTATAACCTGTGTTCACATTAGTGTTCTGGTTCAGAACAAGCTGTTGATTCCCAAGGTGAATTATCTGCTGCTGCTTACCCCATGTTGATCCAGTCCACAGAGAAGACTGTGTTTTGTGAGTACTAGGTGCCTTCTGAAACCAACTGAAATGGAAGCTCTGCTTTCTCTCTATACTAAACATCCACCAATCCCTAGGAAAGCCATAATGGTACAAGCCTGCACCTGGACCCTAACAGTTGGATGCCTATCAGGGACATACATTCCAAGGGACCAAACAGTCTTGCTATGAACTCAGCCTGCTCAAACTGCTTAGAGAGTAGCTGTCAGGGTCTCGGCAGCTGTTCCTGCAATCTTCCAAAGTGCTTCTATTGCACTAAATTTGCACTTGCTGATGAACACGGCCATGGAAATAAGTGTAAAGACATCACAACTCACAGTCTTATTAAGTAATTACAGGAAAGGTTTTGGTTTATAAGCTGACGGAAATATTTTCAAGACTCTCTGACAATTAAAGAAAGGAAGTTTTCCAAATTTAAGAGTTTCCAAACCTAAGAGTTTCTACCAAAGTAGCTAAGATTTGTAGCCGGACAAAACTAGGGCACAGTAAGGACATGTAAAAATGTTATCAGTAAGCACAATAAAAGGATTGTGTAATACCAAAAAATATCAAACATATGAAAGATAATTTGAAAAATCAAGTTTTTCTGCATGCAACATATGGCCAAAGTATATACCATCTGGAATTGAGCAATAATACAGCAAAGCACAGTGAAGTGTAAGATATAATCAAGAGACATGGACAAAATAATTGCAAGACAAAACCCTTTCCTGAATTCTTTTGGGGATGAAATGGAACTGACAGTCATAAAAAATTTAATACTAAATCTGATTAATTACAAAAACAAGCCTACTTAGTCATGCATTTGGATCACTGTAATGAAAAAACTAAGTAATAATGGGATTTTGTCAAATCAATCGCAATCAATCTGAATTTCAACCCTCGCACCATCATTCTCTAAAAAAGCATGCAACCTGACAGGAAAAAAATCCCAATCATAAATTTCAATTAGTCATTCATTTCCTCACTCACAGAAGTGAAGTTAGTTATAGGGACCTTCATATTCCAGCATAGCAGTTGCCTTTCCTTAAACTGAGAAAAATAAATTCTTGGCTAGTGGCAATAATAGTTTGCATTTTGAAGTTAGCTGTAAGATAAATATTAACTGCCTAGAATCTTGGATTGACAGCTGTTATAGCTAACAATCATTACAGGTCATGGTCTATGTGCGTTTCTTGGTATCATCTACTTTGGTATGTTTTATCTAGTCACTATTAGTGTTAGATGTCAATAAAGATTACTGGTTTTGCTGAATGCAAGTAAAATATTTTTGCTGAATGAAGAACTGCAGCATAGTATATGCCAATATACTAATTACAACATGATATGGAATAATTTCTTGACAGTAACACTGCAGTAAAAACCCTGGGAATTACAGTGAACTATGGGCTAAATATGAGTACAAAAGGGTCTTGTTAAAAAATAGATAATCACTCTACATTGTGTCACACTTCTGTTGATACAACACATTTTACATGTCATGGTGCCAGCTAGGAGAGGGTTAATAGTTTTTCTAGTAGCTGGTCCAGTGCTGTGTTTTGTGAGAACAGTCTTGGTAACACGTTCATGTTTCAGTTCTTGCTCTGTAGGGCTTACTGCAAATCCAGGACTTTTCAGTTTCCTGTGATCTGACAGTGAGGAGGTGCACAAAAAGCTGGAAGGGAGCATGGCCAGGAATGCTAACCTGGAATGGCCAAAGGGGCATTTCATGCCATAGAGAGTCACGCCCAGTATACAAACTTAGGGGGAGTTGACCAGGAGGGTGCTGATTGCTGTGGGTGGATGGGGTGGGCATTGGTCACCAGGTGGTGAACAACTTTATTGTGCATCACTTGTTCTTCCTGGATTCTATTCCTATCTGCCTCTCTCTTTTATTATTATAATTTACTTTATTTCAATTATTAAACTTATTAAATTTATTTCCATTATTCTCAATGCATGAGATTTACCTTTTTTTTTTCCAATTCTCTTCACCATCCCTCAGGAGCAGGGAGGAGAAGGCAGTGAGCACCTCCCTTTTGTGGCAACTTAGTTGCCAGCTGGGTTTAAACTACAACACCCTGATACTCAATACTGTTGATACATCAGCCACAGCATTCTACGCAGCTTCTAATACCAAAGTTTCAAACAGAAAGTTTAATGGAAAAATAAAACAAAAACCCCAACCAAACAAAAAAAAAACACCTCTTCCCTCCTACGTCGTTGGGGTAAGAAACTGCTTTAGTGTTCAGGCTAAGAAGACAGCTGAACTATAAGCAGACATCAATCCAGGATACAGACAGGTGGTCAAAAGTTTTGCATCTCTGAAGATTTTCAAGAACGGTATGATATGTAAACCACCTCTACTTACAGAATACCAAAGCAAGCATTGGTATTTTGATCAAGATTTTTTTCCTAAGAGTTCAAAGACTTCAAAATTGAGAATCCAAGAATTGCAACGAGTTACCACATTAGAGGGAAAAAAAACCCCAAAACCCAAACAATGTAATTTATTTCTCTTATGTGGTTTCAGTTTTCGTCAAGTGCAATGACTTTAGTATGGAAGAAATTTCCTGATTTGAAGTAATTTCGTGATTTGAATCATTGTTTCTTTAAATGGAAGGATTACTGCTTTCATTCTAAATTTTTTTTTAATATCACATTTTTTAATATCACATATTACATCATGATTTGAAGTAAGTAGCTATTACTTTATTCTATATAAAATCTATTCATTATCCCGTTCTCTTTTACTTACCTGGTAGATTTTAGCATCTCTCATTAGTTTTTCTACAGGATATTCAGTATTAAATCCATTTCCTCCAAAAATCTGTACTGCATCTGCAGCTACTTGGTTTGCAATGTCACCAGCAAATGCCTTTGCAATGGAAGCATAGTAGGTATTCCTGCGACCAGCATCGACTTCCCATGCGGCTCTCTGGTAAGCCATCCTAGCGAGTTCAACTTTCATTGCCATTTCAGCAAGCAAGAAAGACACTGCTTGGTGCTATGATGAAATAAACTAGGTTAATATTGCCTGCTTAAAATTCTATGACATGCAGGAAAGATAAAATCTCCTTAATACAGTGATTTTTTTCAAAAAACTCAGTAAGTTGTATGAGAGAAGTTATACAGAACATGCATCACACTCTCATATATGCATGTTGAATTATACTCTTTTCAATTTCCAAATCCATTTAGTCATAGGGATTAAATACTGATGAAACAACAGTTGAAGTTGTTCTTTCCTATTTACTGGTATTTATCTTGTTTATTCATATTTTTTCAAAATTGGTAAGCAGCATGATGGGCAATGTATTCTATTGGTGTTCATACTATTTATCTTGTTTCACATAGCTCAGACGTTTTCTTCTTTCGTGAAAATCCCTCTTTATTAGCGCTGAAGAACTTAAGTATGCCCAGTTGGTATGTAAGTTCTGAGCTTTGGGGCAGAGTTTTCTTTCTGCTTTTCCTGCTATCATTGATAAATTACCAAAAATTCTCGAAGTTACCACATAGCTAAGTTTACTTACAGTGCAACCTATATACTTGGAAACCACAAAATGGCAGATGTGTAATATAAAAACTAAGAAAATATAAATATCAAGGAATAACCTTGAAAAATCAGTAGCAGTACATCTGGTGTGAAAACATAAGCTTTTATTACATTGTCTGCCCCCACACTTACTTCAACAATTGGTTTCCCGAAAGTTTTTCTTTCCAAAGCATATCTAGTAGCTTCATCAAGGGCTCTTTTTGCTAATCCAACAGCACCAGCTGCTACCTAAATTGAATACAGGCCAGAATAAAAAATCAGAAATTCCTGCTATATTTTATAACCTAGTTTTTTCTGATACTTACGGGTGGTCTGGTCTTATCAAAAGCTCCCATTGCGATTTTAAAGCCAGCTCCTTCAGCTATCAATACATTTTCTTTTGGGACTCTCACATCTTCAAAGACAATGCCTCTTGTATCTGAGCAGCGTTGACCCATATTCATTTCCTGAAGTGGGAAATTTACAGATGTGCTACTAATTTGGATTATTCAAAGGTACATTATGTTTTCATTCTTTTGTTGACTCAAAGCATAGTTTTTCTTCCCCAAAACACTTAATCTAAAAATTACCACATGCAAGACAAATACTAGTTTTGTATTTGCAGACCAGCATGCCCTTAACTTGTCTAAGCTGGGCAGCTTACTTTCTCCTTATATGAAATAAGTTCTGTCACTGTAATCAGTCTTCTTGTGTTCTTCTAGTTCAACTATCTTTGAGATGCAAGTGGAAAAAGAAAAGAATCTAATATTCAGGAAGTACAGGTATACTACAAGTGAATAAATAAATGAGCTTTTCAAGTTTTCGGATTTCTTGCCTAATGTTCAACATTCAGTTTTACCTACTATTAAAAATAGTACTTTTTTGTAAAGAGAGAACTAGCATCAGTATCTCTAAGGCCTCTTCTTTGACCAGCACTAGCTAAAATTAAAACTCACTATGTGTGTGTTTGCGGTCAAAATTGTTCAGCTTGCTTCTTACTTTTTCAAGGCATACTACTTATCATTTATTGGCACCTGCCAATACAGTCGTTCTCAAAGACTCTCTGCAGACATTCAAAGTAGTCATCTTACTTTAGACCATTCTGAATAATTCCTTTTTTGAATTAATAGCTTTAAAATTATGTTTTATGAATTGTTCCTCTATGTTGTGAAAACGAAAAGATGGTTGTACATAAGCATATGAAACCGTTCAGTTGTGTAAGTCTTTTTTCTTTAGTGGTACATTTGTTTTATTATTGATTTAGAACTGAACAACAATTCCTGGCTTGTCAAACAAGAAATACAGTCTTCACCTTTCTTCCAATTTGGATCCCTGGGCTATCTGCTTCCACAATGAATCCAGTAAACGCTTTGCTTGCGGGAGCTTTTGGATCTGGATTTGTACGTGCTAGCAAAAAATACCTAGTGTAAAATAAAGTAGATAGATGCAGTTTATCTTTACAATTAACAAGATATATTTATCTAGCACTTTAAACATTTTTCTGTGCATTTCTACCATATAATAAATTCTGTCTGTGAGTTAACAACCTTTCTTTCTTGCCCATCCTGAAAATTAAATGAGAGGGAGGAAGAGAGTAGAAGTTTCAAAGATTCAAGATTTCATAAAGTTACTCAGATCAACATGCAAATATACCCTACCTTTTCCATGTATTGTAAGTCTTTATGATATTAACAGCTTCCCAAATAGTACAAAAGAAATCTATTCATAGCATGTAAATAAAAATTAATTCTTAGGACATACTTTCTTGGAGGTAAAAGTTTTAACCTGATTTCAAAGATCTTGATTTTATTTTTCTAAGTGTAAGTTATAAATAAGTAATTCTCTTAAAAACTAAACAGCTGTAAATCACTTCTCTGGTAAGGCCAAAAGAAATCTTATAGATTGTCTTCGGTAGGTCTGCCTTCAACAAGAAAATAACTAGAAAATTCAGTTTTGGGTAAGTTTATAAAGTTTCTTCCACTTGAATTCAGGGAAATTTCTGTATTGTGAATCAGCGTGATGTAAGACATGATTTAAGAGGTTTACATTATAAAAGCACGTTCCAGACAACACAACCATATCTGCAATCTTTGACAGATGGAAAATGTCTTCTTTTCAGAAAATAAAATGTAACACTACAATCTAACAGTGTTTCTAGCTTCACTAGGAGTAAGAGGTGTTTCTAGTAGAAACGCATTTAATTTTGATAGCCGAAAGATTCAAGAGGCTATTATTGCGTGTGGAGTCATAATGTCATCACTCACTTTTCTTTTTAGGCTTTGCATAGCACTCAAGACTGCATTTGTATATGCTAGCCTGATAGCTATCCTCATAAACTGGGCAGAGATTAAAATGTAGTCTGCTGAAACACAGAGAACATTCAGATTTGTGTCTGAAGGATAGGTTTTTAAAGGATAGGTCTTTAAAGAATTTAACTGAGGTTGGAGGGGTGGGGTAAAACCACTACATAACAGCATAGAACTATGACACCAGTTAACATACCAGTTTGCTTTCCCCCCATTTGTGATCCACATCTTCTGACCATTAATAACATACTCATCTCCTTTCTTCTCAGCCTTTGTTTTTATACCAGCCACATCAGAGCCTGCTCCAGGCTCTGTTACACAGTAAGCCTAAAAGAAATTAAGATGCAAAATCTTGCGGAATAAAAGTTCTATCTTTAGTCAACTACAAATTAATGAAGATTATGTGCATCAAATTAGTTGTTGAAGGTTTAAGTGAACTGCATAGTAATATCCAAACAACAATTAAATAAAACTCCCCAATAAAACCCAAAACAACCCTACACACAGCCCTCTCCCTCCTGCAAAGAGCTGGCCAAGTAAGGGTTAATTTTATTTATAAATCCATAATAATACATAAAATTGGATTTTAGTCAAACAGAAACATTCTGTAACCCTTAAGTTACTACTTCCTCAGGATTCAAAAATTCAGTTGTGAAAGCTGAAGATGTTTAAAGTCTGAAAATAGGAGCACTGAGTCCTTCAGTTTAGGAGGCTTAGTTGTAAATTTACATACATTGCACACGAATCTTTACTTCTTTCTACGTAACAAGTATTGTTTATGTAATATTTGAGATCACAAATAGAGTGTCATTCCCATCCAAGTTGAGGGTCTCCTTACATAAACCTTGTATTTTTCTTAAACATCTACAACCCTTCTCGAAAGGAAAATAAAAATGATTCATTTTTGGTAAAGGATTTAGGATGGGGATAATTTTCCAAGTAATATCTTCTGTTTACTTACTGGATGTATCTCATTAGGTATTCGCTAACTTTCAGTAAATGTCTCTGTTTACATATAACTCAAACAGGGCTAAGTTGTGAGTACATATAAGTGTTCAGGGGGAAAAAAATCACAAAAAAAGGAGGAAAAAAAACCGAGTAATACAATTAATGTGGTTTAGAAACATTCTGCAGTATAGCAGTTATACTTACACACATCATTGGTTCTTCTGTCATTCTTCCTAAGTATTTTTTCTGTTGATGCTCATTTCCCGCAATGATAACTGGCATTTGCTGAAAAAAAATATTTAGACCATTAATCCGGCTCTTTCAAGGGCAGAGATTGTAGTTTAAGGGATGTAAGAAAAGACAGAACTCACCCCTAGGGAGTTTGCTTCAATGGCGGTTTGAACCCCTGTACATCCATAAGCTAACTCTTCTGTAATAAGGCACGCTTCAAAACTGCCAAGGCCAAGGCCACCTATGGTTGAAGTATTTAAGTTACTCAAGGGGATTTAAATTATAATGTATTAATATTAATTATTTACACAACATAATTAACAAAAATGTATTATTCCACATGCATTTGATTGTGTACTGTGTTTGGTTAGGCATTCTCAAGCAAGCTTTTTAAATAAATCTTCATCAGAAGAGTAACAGGTGATTTGAAAATTACCTATCGTGTGTCCAGAGTTATTGTTTGATTAATGTGGGACAACTTGCACAAAGTGGCAAAGAACGTACCACTCACATTTTTTTACTACTGTACATTCAAGAATTAAGAGTTCCTAGGAAGCAGAGAAAGGATCCCTGAGCCAAAAGCATTTGGGAACAAAAAAGTGTCCATATTGGTAGACAACCAATGCAGGAACCTGTTTCTGACAGAAGCCAACACTACGGGAAACTGGCCAACACTACATACAAGTACAATAACAACTACCTCAAAAACATTTTCCTGAACTTTCAGGTGACTTCCTCGGTCAAAGAAATAATTCTCTTTGGTATCTTTGTTATGCCAACCCCTGACAGACATCTGTTACATGAATTTATCTGGTGTCTTTTTGAATCTATGTCAAATTTTAGCACCTATATGCTACAGGGGCAATAAACTGCAAATTAACTCCATACTGCATGCAGAACCATCTCCTTTCACTTGTTTTGAATCTAGCATCTGCTGACATAATTTGATGCCTTCTAGTTATATTGAAAGGGACAATGAACCATCAATCCCTTTTCACACTCTCCCATGACACTGACATTTTAGTCATTTCTCCTATAGAATTTACATCTCACACAGAAGATAAAACTTCTGTATTCTTTGTCATCCTTTTAGAAATGTTCTCCATTTCCCCAATACTCTCTTGAGATGGAAGCATCTGACTATATGAGTTAAAGAGGCAAATGCAATTTGGATTCAGGAGGCAGCATAATTATGCTTTCTGCTTTTTCATTCATTCCCTGAAGAGTCCCTCTTGACCTTAGATTTTACAGTTTTGACCACTTCTGAGCATTATGCTCATGTTTCACAGGATCCAAAGATGTCTTTTCTGAGAGGTAGTATCTAGTGCACAGCATACCTTTCCTCTGTGAAGTTCAGATTGATTCTTTCCCTTCACATGTGCATCACTTTTTCTTTTTGGAATCACATTGCCATTTTAACTCTCACTCTCTTCTGTGACCTTTTCCTGCAGCTCTCTGAATCAGATCATCTTTTCTACGCCGAATAACTTGGTATTATCAGCAAACGCTATCACCTTTGCATTTACACCCTTCTCAGTTTATTTATAGACATCCCAAATAGCACAAGACCTAGCAGGCTGTGCTGCTAATTTTGCCAGTATGAAACCTGATGATTTTTAAAACTTATTTTGTTTGAAGTTCAGGCATTCTCTATTCCCTGTTCACACATTTATTAGCTACTTCAGAGAACTTCAATGATTTTATGAGGCATGAGTTCCTTTCACTAAAATGCTTCTCTAGCATATCATGTTTGTCTCTATCACTCATACATCTTATGAGTCAGGACTCTGCTGTACTGCACTTAATCTAAACTGAAAAACTGTCCTTCTGGGATAAACTCTTAAATTGCTCCAGCCTGTGTCAGAGACTAGAACAAAACATGACCTTCTAATTTCTCTGCCTAATCAGATGACACTGCACCAGGGGAACATTAAGCAGCTGTAATCACAGTAGAAAAATCTGGCCATAAATTACTAAACCATAATCTGCCTAATTTGTCTCCTGATTACACCCACACCTAGTACCACACTTGTATGTGTCAACCTGCCTACTGATTAAATTTAGATTATTCAAGTATGCGACTATTTATGCGACAGTACAGAATCCATAATTACACATAAGAATCTCATCTAATGTCTTTTCGTTGTTTCATTTTACAGACTAAAAAGAATGTTTACTTACCACAGCTTTCCGGTATGTGTGAATTCATAAGACCAAGCTCCCAAGCTCGCTTTATAAGTGGAACAGGATACTGAAACAGATGTGGAAAAATCACCTTCTGATTCATCACAAACCAAAACTTGAAATTTTATGCCGGTTAAGATAAAAGTCTGTTTTTTCCCAATTTTTCCCTTACACTATGGTAGAATTTACCTCTCCGGTTTTGTCATATTGTGCAGCAACAGGAATAATTTCCTCCACAGCAAATTTACGAGCAGTAGCTTGAAACTCTTTCTGTTCATCAGTAAGTTCTATTTTAAAAAAGGAAGAGAAAAAGGTCATAAATCCTCTGCTGTCTTTTATTTTGCCAATTGTCAAGACTACAATAAAAAAGAAAACAAGAGCATCCTTCCAGGACAACCCAAACTACCACTATTTGGGGCTCTCCAGGAAGCAAAAAAGTTCAGGTTCCTCCTTCCTCCTCGGAGATAACCTCCAATCTTCTCTGATCAACCCCTACATGCACTTACTTATATCTGATGAAATTAACCACAAAATAGTGAAAATGAAGCAGAGAGGACTGTGTAACATAAAATGTGTTACCAAAAGAAATAAGAAGAATGCTGTGCTAATTAAAAGCATAAAAAGACAGAAGTTGCCCAAAGATCTCTTCAGTTTCAAATGTCTAGTTCTGATCCTCTAAATTTGCTTGTATATATATATTATATATAATATGCCAAGATGAAGATAAATTTCTTTTTTTACATTTCTTGATAACCAAGTTCAACTATGACTACATTTAAATACTGTAACATTGAAAACAGCAATATGAGGTAAGTATTCAAAGCTAAGACATTTTGGCAATTAAAAAAAAACCTTATCATAGACATGAGTTAAAAAAAGAAAACAATCTTAAGAACACTACACACATATCTGCCTTGCCTCAGTTGAGGATAAAGTTACTTTGTTTTTCTAACTATTTTTTTACTAGAAATATATTTAGAACAAACACCTTCATTTTAAAATCATGGTGAACTACAATATAGGATATGATTTCTTTTTAACTCTCCAATTTGCCCATTATTGTTACATTTCTTTCAAAAACCGTACTACTTACCAAAGCTAAAGCCAGCTCCAGGTTTGCCTACATGTAAGTTTTGAGCAGGTTTACTAGAATAGGATCTCCATCCATGCCCTGTGATGGTCTGAAGCATTTGCTAAAGAGGAAAAGAACATGAGGTGTAAGATCTTTAGAGCTCAAGCCTCCTAAAGCTACTAACCTGCAGCACAACTTTAGACTCCCTCTCTAGAAACTGTGTCACATCAAGTATAATACAATTACTACAGTGATAAAAGAATTACTGGCTACGTTGTGTTTTCCTGCTGTGGCAAGCAGCATTTACATGAACTGACACCTCTACCAGGAATCTCAGGCTTTAATTTGCACCAAGGGTGAGTGAGCTACTGTATGCACTTTTAAGTATTGTGCAACTGAGTATTTAAAAATTATTAAGCATAAAATTTATGGTCACAGAGACACAGCAATATATATTTCTTTCATTTATACACGCACTCATCAAACTTCATTTTCTGGCCCTCCAGTGAATATCCTATTACTCAATGCTTAGCTACATGCAGATTTAGCAAGATTTTAAAAACAACCTACCTATTAGCCAATATATCAGAATATTTTGATAATGTTCTAGACTAATCTCTGCTTTCTTTTAATAAGCTGCTGCCACTGACACTTGGTGATTATTATTATCCTCCAACAGGAGAGAGAGCAGACTATCTGAAGTTTATTTTTCCTCCTAATACTTACCACAAATTTATTCTTTTTCATTGTAAATACTTTCTCTGCTTTTTTAAGTTTAGAGCCCCAAATGCTGTTGCTACAGGTATTTTCAGAATGTCTTAATAGTGTGCAAAAACATGTCTGAATTTGTTTTAAGAGGATGGTTTACTCTCTTCAAGAGCTCTGAAATGTTTGGAAATTAGTGAAAAATATTAAATTGGATAATTTTTTAGGATGACCTAAATCAATATTGCAAAAACAAATTTGCCTGAACACTAAGGAAAGGCTTCTTGATTTTCTTCTGTGAAAATGTAGACTTCTTTTTTTTTTTTAATTGTGATCAGAGCAGTCACTTACTTCCTAGCATTAGAAAAAAACTGAATTATTGATAGTAATGCAAAAAATATCACAGAAATCTTACTGGGACCTCTAGAAGACAAGGACATTATAGAAAGCTACACAGCTGGAGAGGCAACAAGTACCTTCAAAAAAGTTACGGCAGATAAACTGTGCTCTTAATAATAATGCTATATGATAGATGGTTATAACACAGCATAAGAAGCATGACGAATACTGCCAATAATAGGTATCAACACAGTGAAAAAAGTATTTCCAGAGGATACTGAAAACATCTATAAAATGCAAAGGTGAAGAAATGCAGAAGGACCACTGCTAGGCAGAGAAGAGGGAGAGACTATGACATATTTGCATACTGTGCTAGTGATGTCAATTTATTAATAGTTCAGGATTGCATTTTGCTGTAGGCAATATATTATTAATTTCAAGTTTTTAGAAACAACAGACATTGTGAAAGAGTATCTTGCTAAGTTTTCTGTTACTGCTACCTCTCATATTAAAAGCCAAAACAATGCCACAAAAATTTAGATAGACCTTGATTCTTCATAATTATTTACGCCTTATTTTATCTGGAAAAAAGACAAGATGAGGTTGAAAAAAAGTCAGATGATTGAATTTTTTTTTCTTTTCTTTTTTTAAGGAGCAGCCCTTGATAGACTAATGCATAGCTTTGCCACCAAAAGGTTTTGCCTACACTTGGAAAAGTACTGGATTCAAACTAATGCTATAAGTGATACCCTATATGAAAGAAGCTGTAAAATTTAAACCAGTGAAATTATGTCTATTGTACAGTATGCAAGGTAACACTGCAGATTACTCTGGAAAAACTCAACAATACCCCCACAAACAACTATGGACAGATGGGACTCATACCTGGAAGCTGCATGACTGATCAGATGACAAAGGATGAGGGTTTGCTACATGTAAGAATTTGGATGACCATCTGTCTGCTTGTCAGATGCTTGACAAGTTGCTTGACTCTGAGGAACAGTTGGACTCAGTGACAAACTACTGCTAGTGATGTTCAGATTCAACTCCTACTGCATTTCCTTGCACTACTGTATAAACTCTATCGCAATTACAAATACGATCATCTGTGTAGCAAGATTAACACTGGAAGAATGTGCTGTCAGGAAAAGGGTATGACAAGGCTACTCACAAAAGTGATGCAATTTCTTTATTACCTTGATGCCAAAAGAACTATAGAACCTGTTTTAAAAGATGCACGTCACAGAAAACGGTGGGACAATAAGCTAAGGGTCGCTAACCTTGATTCTGCCTCACATATCTCAGGGCAAAAAGGAAAAGAATTATCAAGATGCAGTTTGTTGCTGGGGTAACATGTCGGGAGGCTGAACTTGAAATAATAATTTCCTTCCTATGGGCTTCCTTTGCCTAAAGCATTACTTTTGATCCGTAAGATACCAACTTCAGATGGAGACTTCTTGCCTCACTCTTACAGCAACACTTAGGACCTGTGGCCAAGCTGCATCAATTTGGGGCAAACTAACACTGCTGATAGGAGGCTGTGAAGGGCCTTTCAAGTAATTCAGACTCATGAATGCCTCTGGAAATGGGGAATCCAGAAAAAGGCATGTGTAATGCTAAATGTTTTGAATAGTTTATATTTTCTAGTTCGAAGCTGTGAGGTTATTGGTGGTTCAATACTGTAGAAAGTTTGTACTTTAGAAAACCAACTATTATATTTCACACATATTTTTTAAAAATTAACATAGGTAGTACAGCTACGTATGCTAAAGGAATGCATTGCATAAAATACCCTGAATTCTAACCCCGGTGTTTTGAAGCCGTCTCCACCTTTAAATGGAGAGGTGCCAGACACACTTGGCACGACGTGGCTTTTGCCACATGAGGAACCCCAGGGCTGGGCAGTATCTCCACTGAAGAACATCAAACGGCAATACCCATTCGAACCGTGAGGATTACGGCCATAAACTCGGGTAATGCTGCGAGGCAGGAAAAGCAGCACAGCGGGTGGATTCCAGCCCCGCAGGTTGGACCCACCGGGGCAGCCCCTATGCCTGCAGCTGTCCCGACGGTCACGGCGTGCGGAACGTGGGCTGGCCCTGCCTCTTCCGCCCTTCGCCCTCTGCGATCCCGCGGCCCTTCCCCGCCGCCCGGGCTCCCCCGGCCGCCAGCACCGGCAGCGCCTCGGTTCGGTCCGCTCTGGTCTGCTCCGGTCCGTCCCATACCGTCCCGCGCCTCTCCCTGGGTCTTGTGTCCCCCGAGCGTTCACCCGCCCCGGCCGCTCACCCGCGTCGCCCTCAGCGCAGCCATCTCGGCGGGACGGCCCGGCAGCCGCAGCAGCTTCAACGGGGCGGTGCTCGGGCGGCCGGGGCGGTGCCACGCGGGCCGCCCGCTGAGCCGAACGGCCGGGGAAGCCGCCAGGCCCCGCCTTGCTCTGCTCCTGCGAGGAGAGCCTACTGCGAATTCCTCTTCCTCCGCTCGCTCATGCGAGGAGCGCCGCGCCCTGTTACCGGCCCGGCCCGTTCGCCCGAACACGGGCAGTGTCCCTGGCCCAGGCTAGGCCAGTTTGCTGCCTGGTTACTGAGTGTCCTAGGCTGGTTCCAATCACCTACATCATTCACCTGTTAGCAGAAAAGCCTTTTCTGAAAAGTGTAAGCAGCTTTACTGTAATTTGCGCCTCAGGGAATCATAAACTCATGTTTCGGACGTGTGCCAGGAGCTGGAGAGTGACTGGGCCTGGCGCACAGAAGTTGTAACTATGCACTGTGCTAACCATCTGTGATCTCCTGCAGGGTTGTAGACGTTAAAGAACAGAAATTGTTCCAGAAAAAGGAAGGAAAGAGTGCATAGAGCCAAGACAAAGGTATTCCAGGACATTTCCGCTAAATGACAGGAACAAGTGGGTTAAGGTACAGCTGCTCACTATGCAGCTTTCACTTATGAAGCTATATCCTTCTCTCCTTCAAATTATTTTCTTGTTACCTCTCTTCACATCTCCTTGGGTAAGCTAATGAGAATTCTTTTGGCAATATGTTGTCAACATAGTTTTCCCAAAGCCAATCTGGAGGAGAAAATTCAAAGCCCAGATGGCCCATGTCTACTAAGTGCTTGGGAATAGAGGGGTATGAGGGATGGCAAGGTTATTGTCAAAGCCTGAACTACTAGAACTTTGAGGTTCAAACTTATTTACATAAGGAGTGCGAATTGATAAAAATTTCCACAAGGTGTACTTAGATTTTTTTGCATGTCTCTCTGAAGCAGGAAATACAGCATCTGTCTTTCATTTTACAAACGCTTAATACTGTGTCATATTTCTTAATTAATATTCCTCTGATAACTCTTACTACAGTAAGAATTATATACTGCACAGAATTATATACTGCACAGTATGTTGCTTTATTAACCTCGAATACTCTCTTATATATTAACCAGCAGAATGCATGATGCTTATTGCTGAAATGCATAACTTAGCCAGTAAACACAGTAAGATTATTACATTACAAACTACTGCTCATTGTCATGGTTTAGGAATGGTATTCCCCAATATATTGCTGATGCTGAGACTCTCCAAACTACGCTGCCGCTTGCTCGTTCCTTCTTCCCCTCCTCCTGTGGCAGGCTGAAGAGAAGAATTCAGCATCTGTTTCTTGGAAGGGTATTCAAGGCATTAAATCCAATGATAAAACATGGAGGGAGACACATTCTTACAGGAGCAAGCCAAATGGATTATGTGCACAAGATTTGACACTGCTTAGTCATAATCTGAGTTTGTGCAGTTAATAACCTGATCTCTGAATTTCATTTCTGCAAACTCCATATTTTTCCATATTCCTCCACTAAACATAGGGAAGTATAAATTGTATTATGTAATATTAGATATGGGGTTGTTTTGTAATGTTTGTAGTTTAGGAATGGTACTCCCTGATTTAGAGCTCCCACTGTGACTCTTCAAACCACTCACTCCCCCTATGGCAGGCTGGACAGGAGAACTGGAGGCACAAAAGGTCATGAGTTGAGAGAAGAACAATTTACTGGTAACAGCAATGAGATAAGAAAAAATACCAGTTAACTGTAACAATAATAATAGAAGCATGCAAAAGAGAGAGAGTGATTCATATGCAAAATGTTCATTAATCCTGACTACTCCAACCAGAAGCAGCCCCTTCCTCCCACCCTAACAACGGTGAGGTGGTAAAGAATGACCTCTGGGTCCTGGCCATGTGCCTTCTGGCCACTGCAAAAATTAATCTTGTCCTGGCCAGAACCAGGATGCATATCCCTCAAAGTTAGCAACTGTCTTCTAGGCTGAAGTGTTATTTTTTATTAGTAATTTAAAGTGTTTTACAGGTTTGGAGTTCTTTAAATTGTTAACAACAAGTAGGATTTTACCATTTGTTAATGAACTTTTGTTTTAGAAATGGAAAGCAAATAAAATTTTCTGCAGTGATTTATGTATTAAGAGTTACTGAAGTTAATGCACTAAACAAACATAGTTAAATTTAGTGTGTAGGTCCTGAATTAATCATCTCTAAAGTAGCATAATTTTTGATGTAGTGCAATGCAAAAAGCATGACAACTTCTTCTTAGTAGAATTATTACCTGTTTTGCTTTTCTTTGATCCCTGATACAATAGTAACTTAAAACATCTTGAACCCAACATTTTTTTCTGAATTTCTGTTGCAAGCTCTTGTGATTTTTTCAGTTTGTCTTGGGATTTAGTTGGGGGGCCCAGGGTGGGCAGTTAGGGGTTTTTTTCCCAGCTTTTTCATGGTTTTTAAAACAATAAATTTATTGGGAAAAAAAAAAGAAAGCATCTCTATGGAAAACTCTGAATGATCTAAAATCAAGCTAATGTGATTCTTGAATTAAAATATTTTCAAGTATATGTTTAGATTGTTTAATTCCTGGATATCACAAACAGTACTTAATGTCAAATTTTCAGTCTTATTTAATCACAAAGTCATAGCTGCTCTAAGTCTTGAAAGTTTTTTATTTAACTACTATATGTAAACATACCAATTATTTTTCCTTAATGTCATCAAACCACACTGGGTTACATTTATGTGACTATCAAACATGAACTGTAAGGAAAGAAAAGGGACAGATGTACAGAGCTTGAGAAAAAAGAAAAAACAATCAGTGGGATCCTGTAATAATTTTGCTCTCTATTGACTTTCTGAAGAAACAGAAAGTCAGTAGAAACCTGAGAAGACAACTTTTGAACCACAACTTAGTGTAAAAATCACCTGTCCTAATTTTTTTTTAAAGTATGGTGAGACTTTTTCAGGACTAACTGCTTTAAGAAACAAGTGCTTAGTTAGACAAGCATAGCTTTTGCTTGCATGAAATATGAAAACAAGTTGATCATTAAGAGACGTAGGCCTAGGCATGTGTAAAGGAAGCATCTAGGACATTTTTGCACTAAACGTGCTGCAGCTGGCACTTTAGTAGCCTAAAAATCCTCAAGATATATTGTTTGGTACATTTCTGCTTGTAGAATCAGATATTAATAAAAGTCCAGTTGTAGTGAACATACCTCTCTCATATAAACATTTATATTGTAAAATTCCATTTATGTCTCTGCAAGACCATACCAATGCTAACATTTAATAGTATACAAGAACCTAACCATGTAAATGTGTATTGATACAATGTAGACACTAATTTTGTATACTTATTTATTTATTTATGTATACTTATTTTTAGTAAGTGCAGCAAATGACAAAACATGAAGCAAAACATGCCTTAAATCACAAGAGTTCAGTTTCTGTCACAGCTGACAGAACTTCTGCCTGCATAATAAAGACAATTCAATAATGATTATAGCTGTTGCTTGTTGTTGAATTGTATAAGGTAGAGTTTAGAAACACTAGCTGAGATAGTAGCACTATTGAGGCACATGCAGTGCAAAAGTAAAGAAGGGGAGACATCTTGGGTTGGAGATTCTGGAAGAAGAATACTGGGACTGAGAATATGAGTGCAAGAAGGTGGTGATTGAGATTTTCATCTAACATTCATGTGACAAACAATGAGGCCCTTTACAACATGAATAGATGAAGCTCATTTTGCCATGGAAGTAACAAGACTTGTGCTAGGTCAGACCAAAGATCCATTTGGCATAGTATCCAGTTTATAGTAGTGCAACGAAGAATGGTTAGGAAATGGTTCCAGGTCATTTACCAATAACATAGTGATTATTTTTATAAATTTTTTCTACCATCCAAAAATTTTTCAGTTTATAAGTTTCCTGAGCTGGAGGTGATGCTTTTGTGTTTAATAATGCTTCATAGATGTCTCTTCCATTAACTTGACTGGTTGCTTTTTGAATGTGTTGGGAACCACAGCTTAGTTTCTACAGTATGAAGAACCACTTCAGGTTGCTTCTTTTTAATCAGACTTCTGATAAATTCATTTGTGGTTCCTACTACTTGAATTCAAACAGGCACATTTAAACATAACATCTTTGAGGCAGTCATCCTCTTTGAGTCTAAGATTTGATAAAAAATGTGTTGCTATCCACAGAGCAATTTCTTTTCCAAGCTGAATAATCATCTTTGAGTAATTTCTGCAATGCCTTAGCTTTGTGTCAAAGAATCAGAATTCTAAAGTCGCTCATGTTCTTGCAAAAAGATAAGAGTATAATGTCTGTGGTCTTTTTGTGTGATTTTCTGTTACCCTTTTTTTTAAATTCCTCTGAACACCGAAGTGAAAATTTTCATGTTTTATCTATCTGACTGTCAACAGGATGTACGATGTAATGGTCAACTCAAAGCTCATCTTTGTATGTATTTACTTCTCTGCTCCCCTTGTCTGTGCCATTTTACATTTTATTTGTCCTGAGCTTATCTGAAATTCTTTCAGCCCCATAACTATTGGGATCAAATTTTCCCACTTCAGTATTCCTCTCCTTTTTAAAATCTTTGATGAGTATCAGGAACAAGAGTCCCAACATACAAGCCTTTGAGAGTCTAGGGGTGACCCCACCAATTAAAAAAAATTTTGATTAATCTTCAGATTTAAAAAAAAAAAAAAATCATAAGGTTATGTGGAAGGAAGATGTGTGCTTCTTTAAGGATATCTGGTCATGAACTTTTCAGTGCAGAAATGGAGGAAGCCATAAACAAGAACATGAAAGACAGAGACCTGACTGACAAATGGTAAGGGAGTCAGGGATGACACACAAATCAGACAGTCATACTAACTGATGAGGAATGTTTATTTCAGTACGATTATCTGATCAAAGGTCTTGTCAAATGAGATAACAAGAAAAGGTGGAAAGCCATAAACAAAATATGGAGACACACACTTGACAGTCAAAGATAACAGTGACAAAGACAAGAAACAAACTGCCTCTCAATAAACTGCAGGCAAGCTGGGACTTTGCACCTGATAAGATGCAAACGTGAGGGTCCATAATGTTGGAAATGCATCTGTGGAACTATTCAAACTAAAGAAGGAATGTGCAGGGGAAGGGCATCTGGAGGAACAGAGGAGAAAATAAAGAATGGACCATTAATTGACCACTCAATGTTAAAAAGGGCAGTAGGTACACTTGTCTGACTGAGCCCAGTCTCACTCTCCCATGTGTATGTGTGTTGTAAGGATGAAGTGGCAACTACTGAGGGTCCTCCGTGAGTGGATTTGGTACCAAGGTTACATTTGGGAATGTAAGGTGCCCACTGGCACTGCTGGTGTTGGGGTGGTCTCAGTATCTGCTACTGGAGTGGTTGGAGGTCTTAGCTGCCAGCTGCTGAGGTGGGTACAGTGAGTGCATGTCCTGAAAATCTTCTACTGGGAAGGACTGCTGTGGGTGAGGTGAGTGAGGGGTTCAGCACCAGTAGCTGGAGCGTGACCACATGTCACATCTTGTATGCATGGTGCTGGATGCTGAGGGTGCCATTATCTTCCCCATAGTGGGAGTGCATTTCTCATTTCCTGGCAAACTTCAAGCTGGATTTGCCAATGAGTAGGAGACATCGGGTCCTCAGACAGGCAGGGATCCATACTGTCATCCATGACAACCTGTGAGTGTGGAGTGCCTGTGCGATATGTGAGTGCCGTATGTTTGCAGCAAGCATCAAGCTGAACCAGCCTGGAAATAGGCACTCCTGAGGCAGGTAAGGAGGCTGGGATCTGGCCAGGGGTACCGGGTGAATGTGCTTGGGCATGTGCTTGGGCATCCAGGGAGTCTTGTGTGTGCCTGCACTAGTGACCTTTTGTCTCTGCCAGCCCAAGAGGAGGAGAGGACATGGCTGTCTGTGCTCTGTGCTGGAGCTGAGGGTGAGTCCTGCATGTAGGTGCTGTTGAAGACTGTGCACCACAAACAGGAAGGCAGCAGCAGCCATGTCACTCTGCCTGGCAGGGACCCTGCGTCCCCAGGCACCAGCATGGGCTCCAATGGCAGGGCAGGACAGGAAGGCTCCTGGAGCTGCAAGAAATGCAGCTAACACCCTTTAGCAAATGCATTCTAACACCCTTTAACAATTTTTAGCCATAAAAGAACTTTTCCCTCTATGGTGGCTTATTTTATTTAAAACTTTTTTCATGAGGAGCCTTGTGGAATGTTTTCAGAAATCCAAATAACTTGAAAATTAGCTGTATGCCCTCATTTTCATGTCTTCTGGCTCCTTGGGAAGTCTTCAGTAGTTCTCTGAGCCTTGACTTCTCTTTAAAAAAATTATACTTTCCAATATGTCACATATTCCAAATCTGTCTGCATTATTGTAGTTTTCAGTATTTGCAACATTCAGAGGCACGGTCAGCAGTTTTATGGATTTTCATAGAAAGTATTTTCAAAAATTGTGAAAATGCTTATCATGTTCAAGTCTATATGTGCATAGAAGACTTAAGGAAAATATCCTATTAACTCCACATATTCTCTTCCTCCTCTTGACCTTTAGACAAAAGATTGTTTTTGGCATCCATACTTTTTTGCAAATTAATGGTCAAACTCTTTTTTGGCCTGCCTTACTGTTCTTTCACACTTAACGTGCCAAATTTTGTGATCCTTTATAATCCTTTATAATTTACTCACTTGAACACAACTGTTCCCTATTTTGATAGGTTATAGGAATATAGGAATATTCCTCCTTGTTTGTAGCTACTGCTCTTTTCATTCCATTTAGTCCTGGTGACTTCCTTCTGCCATATCTCAGGCCCTTCAGAGAAACATGAATATACAAAGATGATCTGCTCTGTTTCAAAGTGATTTCCTTACATAGCCTTCTATCTATCTGAATAGCTGTCTTGTAGTTTTTAGCACTATTTTAACCTTTTGTATTCTTTTTAGCAAGTTTTCTCCTTTATTTTAGTGTATTTTTAAGTTGTTCCTTGGTTCTGGTAGCCAGAACCAAGTAAAAAGTTACTTCTCCTGGAGGATATAAATACTATATTATATAAACTGTATAGTATAGACACAATATAGACATTGTATATACTCTGTATTATATATATTATATATATATATATATGCAATCTATAATATGTGATACTTACATAGCTTACATATTTATTTGTAGAACAGGCTATACTACCTGTATTACCTATGTTTTTTATTGCTGAGATTCCAATATTCATTCTTGAAGGTAGGCTATTGTTGTGGTTTGACACTGTATTGTGCCCAATGCCAGGCACCCACGAGGCCATGCCAAACCAATACAGCTATATATAGATACATTCATCTGCACAAGGGGAATAGAAGAACACTGAGCTGTAGAATAATACCTGAAGCTTCCTCAAACATGCTACTTAGGCTTAGGCTCTGACTATCAAATCCGGTCATGCCCTACTACCTTTAAGTTGCCATGTCTTATCAGAATGAGCCAGAAGACCTTAATACACCTCCTTCCTTCTTACAAAGCAGTCCTACACCGCTTTTCTCATGTTTGACTCAGTCTTTGACACAAGAAGATCTTTCTTCTACAGGTGAGATTGTCTGAGTTCTTTTCCTAGTCAACATCACTGAGATGAAATAAGAATTTCTTCTTAGATAGCACAGTATGTCAACCCTTTTTCACATTAGGTATTTATTTGGGGTCCATTTCCTGGAACACAGACAGGCATCTTGGGTAGCTCGGTTAGGTGAGTGGCCTAGAGGGTAGGGAGACAAGGTTAAGAAGGAGCTCTCATTAAATTTGTAGACCATGAGCAGTGCACAGAATCATAAACCTCTGCCCAGGTAATACTCTGATAAAATGGGATGACTGAAGGAAGCAAGTACTCATTTGAAAATATAATATTTAAAAGTATAAATTCTAACAATTCGATATATGGGGTGTGGAGGAGAGGAGGCATGACTCCCCCCAGTATTTCCACTACTAGCAGACAAAACTATATATGTGAAATTCAATAATTATTGGAGCGATTGGCCTGAACTGAGACTTCTAGGAGGATGGATAAGGTCGTAAATATGCCTGATTTAGTTTTCTTGAAACTAGCCAAGGCAGCTACCTCTACAAGACCTGATGATGCACAGACCATGTATGTAAGAGGCATGTACCCTCACTAGTGCACAGATGATTGGTTTACATTTCCATACAAGCAGAGCAACAACTTCCATGTCTATGGACATTAATTTACTCATAAATAAATGAGCCATATGCTTTTGAGGTCTTAAGCCAATTTTTGAAAGAGTACCTTTATTTGCAAGCCTTGGGAAGTAACTTTTCCTCCAAAGCTCATGTCTGAAAATATAAGTAATGGCTGATAAGTGCACTTCTGTAATTTCAAAATGTTTTCTCTTATAGAATACTCTGTGTCTTGGACTTAGTGACAACAGACTACTAGCATCGTGACATCTATGTATAGTGGCCTTTCGCTGTAGTGATGATTTGTGTTGTCACTACTGTAAAAGAATCTCAGCAATCAGACTAATTGCTCGTAAATGGCCTTTGTCCCATTCAGATAAAACGCACGGAGGAGGATGTCAAGTGAAGGAAAGTTTATGACCAGAAATGCATATTTCTCAGTATTGAGGGTGTTTTTTGACTGAATCATGAAAATGACCCAACCCAGGAGCAACACACTTGCCCCGTCGGTGACAGACGGACGGCTGTCGGTGAGCACGTAAGAACGCTTCGCACTCCTTCAGCCCCGGGAGCCCGTGCCGTCTGCTGGGCACGAGACTGCTGCCCGAGGGCGGCCCGGCCGGCCCGGCGCTCAGCACGGGCGGCACGGACAGCTCCGCCAAGGGAGGTGCTTCCCGGCGAGGCCCGGGCGGGCGGCGAGCGGCTTCAGGGCCGGCCGGCTGCTTCCCACCAGCGGCAACACCTCCGGGCTCTGCGCAGGGCACGGGCACAGACGGGCAGCGCACCCGGCTGCGGCCAACAGCGGTTGGTGCGGGAGGATGGAAACCACCCTGCCAGGTACGGCCCCTCCGGGTCCGGCCCCGCTCTCCCCGGATGCCGAAGTTGTCGACGGGCCCAAGCGAAGTTGGCGACGCACGACCCGTCCCGGCACCCCTCGCC
>VXBC01008634.1:54903-195283 GCA_013399945.1 Ploceus nigricollis | reverse complement strand
AGCGGCGGCCAGAGGCAGACCGAGTTTGCTTCCCTTGGCGAATGTGGGGGCGCGGTGGCCGCAGGGTCCCCCGTGTCGGAGGTAGACCCCAGAACGCGGGACCACCTGGCTCGGCCTGGAGCAAAGCAGGACGATCGGTTCAGGGAAAGAGCCGGTGGGCGCAGAGATGGGGGCGGGCAAACCTGGAGCTTCCGCCGCCGCCCTCGCCGCGGGAGCAGGTGCGTTGTGGCCGCTTTGTCCGCCTTCCGGGGCAGAGAGGGGCCGGGCGGCAGGTGCGCACGCCGGGCCGAGCCGAGCCGAGCCGGCTCGACTGTGGGATGCCTGAAGCGTTGTGTGGGGCCGGGGGCCGTGGGGTGCCCGGAGCGGTGTGCGGGGGCGGAGCCCGTTGAGCGGCGGTACCTGTGGGCTGCCGGTGTTCGGGGCGCGTGCAGCGGGAGCTTCCCGCTGGTCCTGCTAACCGGCGCCGCGGGAAGGTCACCGGGGGCACAACTTCATCTGGGTGTTTGGGCTCTGCTTTAATTGGTCCTTGGAAGGCGATGTATTTGCGATGGGGGACACGGGGTTTGCAAAGCTGCTTAGCCTGTTTGAAGGTGTTGCTACAAAGCTGATTTCCTCTTCCAGTGTGCGCGGTATTTCCGTGGCGAAACAAACGTGCAGAATGAGCAAATCCCCATAGGACTGGTCTGCTGCTCCAGGAGCCCCGAAGGCCTCCAGCAATGAGCCGAGTTACGCAAAAGCGTAAACGTGGCTTGGTAAAGCAGCCTTTGCCTCGGTACCACAGGCATGTGGCTGTGTGACATGTTTACACCTTGGAAAAATCTGTTTTTTAGTTCATTGCCGTGGTCTGAACCTTGATCTGACTAAACAAAAATCCATGGCTTGGCTTCCTTCGAAAAGGGAAATGAAAAAAAAGCCTTTAGGGAGGGAAGACAAGCCACAAAGCTAAGGTGAAATAAAAATTGGTGAGTCTGAAATAATTTAACTTCTGAGAGAACCTTTTTCTACTCCTATGGAATTCAAATGGTTTTGCAGATTACTGCAGAGAGTGTAGGCCTAGGATCATAGATACTCAGCACTGATAGCAGAAAGAGTGGAAGTATTGTTCTGAAAGAAGAGTAGGAACACAGTATTCAGAAAGGGAAAAATAGTTTTCAAATAGAGTTCAATAAGTGCTATGTATGCTTCCTTATTTGCTGTTTGTAAGCAAGAACGCTCTAGTAATGTCATGATGAGTGATACCAAGTGTTTTATTGTCATAATACAGTAATCTTTTAAACTTCATTTTGAAAGCATGTTACATGGGTAAGAAAGGGTGAATCTTTTTATTCACTGTTAGGGAGGAAGGCAGCATTCTGAAGAATTGTAGAATTTTTGCTATTTGAGCTGTTTCATCAGTGTGTTTACTTCATTTTAGTTCATTTACATGTATGGATATTAATAGTGGAAATGTTTATTGTGTTACTACATTTGCAGAGATCTTGAGCAATTACTCTACTCGTGTTGGGAAGCAAGGTTCTTTCCCTTGTTAGGGCCCATAATGTTATGGACTTATAAAATGGAAAGTGCAGCATTTTCAAATTGAGCATACGTAATATAGTTTTCCTTTTAAATTAGGTTGCTGTAATAGTTGTTCTCTTGACTTTGTTGTCTTTGTCTGCAGCTAGTTATTTATTAGCCTGCAGGTGTATTTTTTAGGGGAATAGATGTCCTAAACTTCTTTCCTTGGAATCTCAAGGATTCCTTACAGCACTTATAAATGACAAAGGCAAATACTTCTCAAAGTTTTTTAACTTGTGTCATCAGTCTGATTCTTTAGAAGAGATTAGTCAAGTTCATGGTTTAGGAGTGGGGTTTTATTTTTTAAGGGAAGCAGTACTTTTCTTTCATTTGGCTGCAGTATTAAATGCTGTCATGTGACTGTTGAAATTAATGTGGAAATTCTTTTTTACTTCATTGTAGCATCAATGATTGTCCCATAAACAATTTCCTGTAGCAGTGAACTGCAGTTCAGTTTTACCTTACAAATGGACACTGAAGGCCAAAGGGATGATGACATCTTTAATAAAAACTTTTATCACTATTTTAAGAAACATTGAGAAGGCCCAATTTATTATTTCCAACTCAAATTCATCTAGCTTTTTTATATCTGTATTTTTAGATCTTCTCTAGGAAGAACTACTTACCCATGATTTTTTTTGCCAGTAATGGATGCAACCAAAACTTGAATTTATAATTGTGATTTCCTAGTTACTGCTGTGAAGTGATCATGTTAGGTTTCTCCTAAAAAGAATTATATTTTTTATGTTTCCAAGCTGGGGAAGTTCTGTTTCACTTGGGACAGCTTTTGAGGAACTGTGCCACTATCAAGATGTCATTCTTGTCACTTGGCCTGCATTTACCATTCTTAATTTCCTCCAGTTATATATGTGTACCACGCAGGAAGGGCATCCTCAAGCTGAGGAAAATGGGCTGTTTAGCCACAGCAGTGTTGTACTATGTGGAAACTATTGGCTGTGACACTACTGCAGATAAAACTTCCCTAGCTACTGCTGGTAAATCCTTGAATGTAATTCATTTTGCCTCCTGAGGTTCAAATTTCATACCAGTGGGGTAGGTTCATATCAAAAATGAAACTCAATTTAACACTTTATTAATATTTTAATATACTCAGAAGTGTTGGAAGTAGTGAAATGCAGATTCAGATGGCTTATACCTTTCTTCTCTGACGTAAGTTTGGTCCACTTCATCTAGGCTTTGCTGTGCATGTTTTAGGTGGGATAAATCATTTACTCTTTGAGTAGATCTGCAGTAGTTACAGAGCTTCAGACATACCTGATTTTGCCAGAATCCTAGTTTCACATAAAACAATTCACTGTGTAATAAACTTGGGAGGCTGGGCAGAATTTTAATAATTCTAAACACTTCGTAATATGTTCCCTGTTGTTTTTTACTGCAGACAGGTCTTTTTGAGTGAAAACTTTCTCTCTCAGCATGCTGCTTCATTTTTTTGTCTGGTTCTGTGGTAATGTCCTCCACAACATCCTCGTCCCAAGAGTTACAGTCAATAGTTCAGTATCCAAGTGAGAACCAGTAATGAGTGGTGTTTGTACTGAAACCAATGCTATTCAGTATGTACATCAACAAAATAAATGAGGTCAAGTGCACCCTCAGCACAGCTGCAGATGACACCAAGGTGAGTGGTTCAGTTGATACACTAAAAGGAAGGGATGCTATTCGGGGGGGGGGGAATGACAGCCTGGAGGATCTGCAAGCTGATGGAAGTCAAGCAAGGCCAAGTGCAAGGTCCTACACCTGGGTCAGGTGATCCCCATTATCAGCACAAGCTGGGGGATGAATGGTTTGAGAGCAATGCTGCAGAAGAAGGACTTGGGATACTGGTGGATGAAAAATTGGCTGTGGACTGGCAATGTGCATCTGCAACCCAGAAAGCCAGTTGTGTCCTGGGCTGCATGAAAAGAAGTGGTACACCAGGTTGAGGGAGGTAATTCTGCCCCTCTACTCCACTCTGGTGAGACCCCACCTGAAGGTACTGCCTCTGTCTCCAGCATTCCTAACACAGGCAAGGCAGGGATCTTGGAGCAGGTCCATAGGAGGGCCACAAAGATGGTTAACAGGCTGGAGCACCTCTCCTGTGAGGAAAGGCTGAAAGAGTTGAGATTGTTCAGCTTTTTTATGTGTATAAAGGGGGTTTGTGAGAAAGATGGAGGAAGATTTTTTTTTTTTTTCATTTTTTTTTTCCTTTTTGTTTCCCGCAAGATTTCTATTGACAGGACAACAGGCAATGGTTTTTAACTGAAAGAGGATTTTGGTTGGACGTAAGGAAGAAATTTTTTATCCCAAGGGTGATTAGGTGTTGAAACAGGTTGCCCAGAGAAGCTGTGGCTGTGCCATCCCTGGAAGTGTCTAAGGCCAGGTTGAACAGGACTCTGAGTAACTTGGTTGAGTGGAAGGTGTCTATTCCCATGGCATAGGGTTGGAATGAGATGAACTTTAAGGTCCCTTCCAACCCAAAGCATTTTGTGGTTCTGTGAAAATATGAAAAGTACTCCATACCAGAGATGGTTTGGTTACTAAGTGAATAGGCAATAAAACTGGTAGGATTTAGGTAATACAATTTTTCCTCACCTAGTGGTCTAGCACTTCTTTGTATTTCTTGAGCCAAATTATTTACTGCATTTTCAAGTCCAATTAAGATTCTAGAGTATCTGAAAGTATCCAGGTTCTACATTTGTTATCCTTTAGCACTTGAGTGTTGTACATCTTTTAGTTTATTGACATAAGCAGAGCCATTCTTGGTAGTAAGGTATTGGCTCAGCCGTGAACAAAGATGATACAATCAGAACACCTATAAGTAAGGAGATTAATGGAACTGTTACTCATAGTTATATGCTATTGAGTGGGTTATGTATAACTGTCACTGGACATTATCTAGAAAGAGTTTAATAAGCTAGGCTTCTTGTTGACTAATTAAACTTGGTTATATCTTTTAACAAGCAGGATACTAATACATAGTTGAGAGGAAATTCTCTCTACTACCATCCCAAGCCTGTATAGTGTATTATCATCCAATCCTGCATCTCTGCTTCTCAAAGTCTCTCCTGTCCTACTGGGCCTGTATTTCTCTATACTGTATCCTTATATTAGCGGCATAAATATCTCATTCTGCACAAGTTAATTAGTTGTTACTGTTATGTAATAAGCAAAAATAAAATAAATTTGCCATAATCATCTGGTCAGAAGAAAAAATGCTGTTACAGTTAAACACACAGAAATGTGGAGGTGATTTAGTAAATTGATCTTCACTTGGATATGAGAAAATCTGTTTGCTCTGCATTCACTCCTGAAGTGTAAAGGCATGTCACATTCACAGTTGCTTAACTGTGTTTATTTGCATTTCCTGTTGCTAGTATCTGGCCCAGAGGCAGTCAAATTTACAGAATCTGCTAATGTGATTCCTTAGCATCTGGATATTATGTCAGGGAGTCTGACATAATATTATTGTCTAATAATCTAATAAAATAATACAAAAGCATCTAGCAGGATAGTGTAAATTACATTAACTTAGGACTATTAAAGCACATAAACGTAAGAGCTTTCCTGTTAGGTTAGGAACAAGGTGTGTTTTATGGAATAATATTCTGATTTGTTTAATACAGGGAAGATAAATAGCCTCATTTGTTAACAACCTTACATTGTTACAGTGAAGGTAAGGAAAATGTGATGGCTGTGCACTGTACAACATATAAGTGAATCTGGATGTTTAGATTTCCATATGTGGAACTTGTACTGAATCATTTGGGATTTTGAAGAAGGTGTTTCAGTCTGAGGTTGAGGAAACAGTGAAGAAGTACCCAAGAAATCCTGGAAGAAGACTAACAGAAGAACCTTTCAAAGTTCTTTGCAACTTTATTTTCTGTGAGCACTTACTTGGGAGGTGGTGCGATACGCAGGACTCAAAGTCCATGAAGATGGTGTCGGAAAGTGGTGACAAGTCTAATAAGTAACTGTAGGGGAAAAAAAAGTTTATAATAAACCTGTGTTTTATTTTTGCTAGGATGACAGGAAATAAATGCCTGGTGACTGTTAGAGTTAAGTGGATGTCTTAGATATCTTAAGTATTCTTTGGTAACAGATCCCAACAGTGACTGAGTATAATTTTGGACAAAAGACCTGTGCAACTTAAACTGTATGTGAATGCTTCTGCTTTTTTTTCCCTTTTCATATTTTAAGTCTAAATTTGTTGGTACCAAGCTTTTATGATACTGGAATTCCAGTCTCTGGAATTCACTTCTCTCCAGGTGTAGATATAAATAGCTTCATACCTGCCATTCCAAATAATAGAGCTGCAATCCATATGAAGCATCAAGAGTTTTTATCACATTAATCAGCTGTGGCACTTTGCAGCAGCTGGGATGCTATAAGCATTCAGAAATAAAAGTAGCCAGGAGGGAATCTCTCTCGCTTGTGGGATAATCCCACGGAGTCTACTGCTGATGTAGAAATTCAGTGCTGTCCACGTGCCTGTACAAATTATGGGCAACTTTTCATGGGCAGAGATGGGATACATCTGACTGTTCCTTCTGACTAAGGGATATTTGCATTTTTCCAGCCTCATTCTACATAAATGAAATCATCCTTTCCCTCCTAGACTGTGCTGAAGAGAGCTGCACAAATGACTGTACTCTTTGAAGGCACTCTGTTGAACAGTCACTTTGAAGTCAAAGGTCTTCTGTTTTACTAAAACCTGGAATGATGCCTTTGATTGACCTCTGACATCTGCCAAGAAAAGGAAGTTTTGCCTAAAGCGATCCTCTCCCTAAAGAGGACCATTGATTAAGGTTCTCAAAAGATGTTTGGTGGGTTACTTCTTCAGCAGGAAGTCCCATGCTTGTACCTCCCTTAAACCAGTAGATATCCGTTAAAATATATGATTTAGTGTGTACTTCTGATGTGGTAAGAGTGGGAACCCATTTGTACTTTAGGAGTATGTTTCACCAGAAAGAGGAGCTCTAACATGAGTGGGCTGGGATACCACATAATTATCTCTTCTGCACAACTGATTGTATATAGAAGAAAGTGAGTATCTATTGCATGCAGATCATCTAGACTTGTACAAGCTGGTGTGCTGTGAAATTTGGTAGCTGAATAAGTGTCCTTTATAATCAGTGTACTTTGAAATAAATGAATATGCGGAATAATAACTCTAGTATTTATTATATAAGATTATTTGTAGTGGATATTACATTAAAATTAACTGGATTTTTTCAATATTAATATTTTTCTATAAGAGTCATAATTTATTGGATATGATCAGGTTGCTAAAAACTAGCTAAGTGTAGCAAAATACAGTATTTATTTTTAAATTCCCCCCGCTCCCCCAGCAGAATGATAAATCATTCCTATGCTGTGTTGCTTTATTCTGTCAGACAAAAGGCAATAAGCTGTATCTGTGAATGTGCCTTTTTGTTGATTTCAGTACAATGCAATATCTGTGCTAGCATCTAAGCAACTGCTATAAACAGGGAAGTGATGTGCCCTGTGACCAATACTCTTGAACTCTTATAATATTTACCCCCATAAGTGGTTTAAAAGTTTGTGTAGGATTTGTGAGATAATACTTTTGAGGAGTATTTGTGTCTTTCACACATATATATATATATGTGTGTGTGTATTTAACTAAATATGTATATAATATATACATATATATTGCTAACAGAATTATTATAACTAGAAACACATAATTTCATTTGGAAAGCAAGTAACATAATGTTACATTATATAGTATTTCTAGTTATGCTGTTTATGCAGAGCAGATCCTTTCTAATTTATGCTGATAGGCTTTTCACAAATGACTAAGTGTTGTGGCAAGAGCCATGTAACACCAGTCCACAAGCTTGAGGTTAGCCACCATTTTGGTCTCCAGTCTGAGGGAAAACGACCATCTTGGCAGCTGTCTGGAAGCTTATTTTGGAATTGTAGAGAGGATAATAAAGAGAGCTCAGCTACTGGAAACTTGGCTTTTTCTTCCAATGCTTTTATAACAAAAGGTTTTCCTTTCAACTGAGGAAATCTGTAGGTAGTGAATGAGTGGTTTGGGATACCGACAAACAGAATAGGAAGAGAAATCAGTGAAAGTAACCCCAAATCAAGTGACTCTGTAAGTGGAGATGGAAAACAAATAAACAAGTGCACTAGAATTCTGAGCCAATGACAATCAATGAAGTTGTATAGTACACCTGGAAATGTGGCTCTGCAAGCAGAAAAAAATAAACCCCCCAGCTGCCAAGAGCTTTTTTCCAAGACTCTTCCCTGTTATATACACTGTTACCACTGCCAAAATAAGATATATGAGAAAACCTACAAATTTTGTTTATTTATGTTCTGTCTCCTCAAAAGTATAAGAAAAATATAGTAAGAAAGGATGGCATGGTAAAGGAACAGTGTGGGGAAGTGTTTCTGTTTTTTCCCCACAGAGTGACTCCTGGGGGATGTGGATGGTCAATTAATGTATTTTTGGTCACCTGTTTTTTGCCTTGTTTTAAGCTGTTGGGTCAGTTCAGTTAGTGGGATCAGTTAATGATAATATTGCACTCAATGTGGGAATTAAAGTTTGTTAGATTTGACTAGTCCTAATGGGCTTGCACTAAAATGTGTTGTCTCTAACAATTTTCTGTCATACTTTTAGGCAAAGTATCATAGTTTATGTCTGTACTAAAGATTATCATTAAAAGGCATCCTGTAGTGAATTTGCTTTAAAGTATTGAATTTGCCTGTATTGATTTTGCCTTTAAAATAATAAGTTGTAGTTGCCCAACCAAAGAAGGGCAACTGAATGCCAGTGGTCCTTAATACAGACTGCTCTGCATTTGGAAAGATTCTCTTGTTTATGGGTAACATTCTGCTTGTAGCCTGCATAATAAATGAAACTGAAAGAGGAAGTAGCTTCTGTTCTCACTGTGTGATCCCAAGAGCCTTTCTGGAGCACTTGTGGAAGGGTAGGACTGTAGTCTGTGTAGCTGTGCTTTTTTTGACCTTTCAAACAAGCTTTCACTGTCTTGGCCTGTCTGCTCATCCTCTCACACAGACCTGATGAGCATTTGCAAACCCTTGGGATAGGTGGGCACTATCTTAAAACATGTTTTCCTGATGTTAGGGCATTTTAACTTTGATATCAGTCATGATTAGTGTAATAAAGGGCAAAGCCATATGTGTTTGCGTTCCCTTGCTATGGTCTTGTACATGATTTCCACTTAAAGGGAAATAAGTGGAGTAAGCTAGGACTGTTTTACTTTTCACCCATGTCCTTACCTTTTCTTTTTCAAAGATAGATGGAAGCTAAATATTGTATTAGAAGATTAAATTATGTGCTTGTATTTTTGTGGGCTATGTTTACATTTCATGACAGCTACATATTATGTTGTCTTTCTCTGCTGCTTTGGCTGCACTACAAAAGCTGTGGTAAGTTACGTAGTGGTTACTCACAGCTTCCTCCTGACCATTTGACACAATCCCTCAACCAAATGCTGCTAATGTTACTAATGTAAATGCTTCTAAATAATTGTGAGGTTGCATCCATCCAAGGGTAAAGAAAGTTTATGCAAATTATTAGTATAGATGTCAAGTTCTTGTACTATAGCTGTTGTCATTACAGGCATCAATTTTGACATCATCTATGTATCTGGCATGTGGAGTATCTGCTTTGTCTTTCATTATTGTCTCTCTCTCTGTTCTATCAATGTCTTCTTGTTAAAAAATACAGTTTTAGTTTATCGCATGCTTCTTCATTGCTGTCCTCTGTTTTAGAGGAATTTTATGATTTTTCCTTCCTATTCTCACTCTGTTGGTTTCAATTCTACCTCAAAATAAATTGTGCAAAAAGTGAGGAATCTGAAGCTTTTTTCTGTGTTATATTTGCAGCATATTTCACCACTGGAACTTTTTTTAAAGGTAATTGCAGATTGCCAAAATATAATCTTATTTAGAACACAAGATTTCTTTCAGGAGGAGTTTGTACTTGACTTGCAGCTGTGAATCCTCTGTAATGCATGATGGACCCCTGAAGAAAACCTGCCATTTTCTTTGGCAACACCTCAGTAGTGATAAACATTGATCAAGAAGTTGTTGGAGGTGATTTTGTTCATTCGTTTTGCAGCTTTCATAGAACTAGGTAGAAAGTACTTCGCAGCAGATTTTTTATACAGCTGAAAGTTGTTTGCACATCTTTTCCAAATCTTCTGCTGAGTTAACGTGCTGAATCTATAATAAAAGAAATATTTTGGCCATAAGAAAATCTTCCTTGGGAAGTACTGAGTGAGTAAGAAGAATGTTGCCATGTACTATCACATTAGAAAAAGATGAGGAAATGTTTATTTAGTAAAGGAAGTCTCTTGTTTGTCAGGTTTTAATACTTGTGTATTGCTCAGGATGGGAGACTTGCAGAATGTGTGAGAAGTTGTTCATGCTTCAGGACCCTTTCCCAGTAGCACTCAAAGCAATTGAAAATGTAATTGTATTGATACTGTGGCAAAATGTCAGAGTATCCCAGAAATAATAGGTCTTAATACCTAATGCAAGCTCTGGTTGGCTTGATGTATTTATTCCTGATGATGCCCTGTGCCAAACAATTGAAACACTTCTATTCTGGGAATACCAGCATGATGGAATGTGTGCTGTGGGACAGTTTTTTTGTTTGAATTCTCTAGTGGGTGGGAAGTATTTGAAGAGTGGGGGGCCAATCCACTGCCATTTTTTTTTTTTTTCCTTAAGTCTGAATGATGGCTTTTATATGTTCTGTGAAGACACATAGCTGCTTCAGTGTTCCAGCACAAGTTGCTTAACAAAATAGGGCTTAGCAGGGTAGGTATCCAAATCACAGTGAGGGAAATGGGGACCATGTCTTGGCATAAAACAATCAGCAAACACGTAGTTAAAGTGTTTTGCAAGACTATAGAGTCACTGGCAAACTGATTTAATTTGCAGACTTTTAGGACAGTAATCCACAAGTCAAGCCTTTTTTTACTTCTTTTCCTAGCCTGCAGTGAAGCAGGAAGAGAGACTGAAGATAATTATTGGTGTGTCAAAAAAAGCCTAGGATTGAAAAGCATTGGCTTCCATCCTTAGAATAGAATAGCAATTTGGAACAGCCTTCTGGCATGTGAGACTAGAAAGTCAGTCTTCTGTGTCCTAGCATTCCCAACTTGTCCTATTTAATCTATATTAATCCTTTCAGTTTTTGTAGAAGCTTTGATTAGGTTTAGTGATTGAGATCTCTCACAAAAGGTACTCCAAGAAGAAAGCCATTTGTTAACTTTCATTTTGTCTGTTAATAATAGGAAAATACATGGTTGTGTTTCAGGTAATTTTCTTTCGGTCAAGTTCCTCATTGCATTTCCTCAAGCATTCAGGATATATATGTCCTGTCATCTCATACTGCATTTTACCAGTACATGCTCATTATCTTTAGGGTTCTGTCTTTGTTGTTAGCATTCAGGAATAATTTCATTAGTGTATTATCCAGAAATCAAAATCAAGTAATAACTTATTATGACTATCAAATTCTCATTTATGCATAGTTTACTACAGTTATAGTTTGACTTAAATGGATTCAATGGATGGGAGTGTACTGTTAACTAGAAAATGTTTAGGTGCATTAAAAGAAAGTATTGCTGATGGTTAAGAGTCAAGAAACAACTCTTTGTAAGTCATAATATGAATTGTATCTTGAAAACATGCTAGGATTTGAACTTCTTCCCGTTCACGCTTCTTATTTACAAAATTGCTGTGCTTTAGATTCAAAATTTTGATTCAGAAATTTTTTTTTTAACAGTCTATTCAATTTTGCAGCTGTCTGGATAACCAAAGTCCAATTTTAATTTAATGCTTTTAGATTGCCTACTAAATGCAACTTGTGGTGGACTTGTCTTCATTGAAGGACATATGGATAATTTGCTGCTGTTTCTGGATACCTGATCAGTCTTATAAACTCTCCTGCACTTATGCTACAGATTGTTCTTCAGTTTACCCTTCTGCATCATCTTGTTCCTGTTTCCCTTGCTTACCTGATTGTTTCCATTTCCACTTGCTTTCCGTTCTATTTTTTTTCATTCCTTCCTTTTTTCCCCTCCAGAGGATTTTTTTATTCCCCTTAATCATTAATCAAGCCTCATTAATCGCAGTTTAGATGGACATCTGGTATTGTGTCTTTTAAGCTGAAGAACAAATATTGCTATTGCTGCATTGACAGGGAAGGAAGTCTGGGAAGTCAAAAACATTAGCATTCGAAAACATTTGATCAGCCCTATTTTAATACCCAACCAACCAAAAAACCAGCACCAAACAAAAAAACCCCACAATCCTGCCATCCTGGAAGCAGCAGTCATAAAAAAAAAGAAACATTGCTATTGCACAGACCACATATTTTCTTAGCAATAACATGTCTTGTTTAGGTGATGGGGGAGTCTGAATAGGCAAACATTCAGAAGAGCTCTGCTGCTGTAAAAATCTCAACAGAGTGGTTCCTGTATGAGGATGCTCTGGCTAAGAGGCCAAGGAAAGTCCTGAATAAGTTGGTTTTGGTTTTTGGGGTTTTGTTTTTGTTTGTTTGTTTGGGTTTTGTGTGGGTTTTTGTTTATTTGTTTCTTTTGTTTTGTTTTTTCTGTGAGCTCTTTAACATAAAATCAGTACTCTGAGATTGGAAACCAATCTTCTTCCACCAGGCAAGTGTATCTGTCAACCAGTCCTGTTTTCCTCTTGGCTTACTGACAGTGATCTCAACTTTTAAATTACTGTCCATGTGGTTTGCTTGTAACAGGATCCCATACATCTGCTTCTTTTAATTTTTTTTACACCCCTAGTTCAGTTTATAGGTCACTCTCTTCACCTTAGGCGAGTCCAAACTGGGTTACTAGAGTAGAGAAAACATTCCAGAAAATAGTAAAAGGGCAGTCAAAAAACTTCTGATACTTACCTTTGGCATCAGTTTCTCTAGCATGAGGTCTGCTGCTTAAAGCATGAGAGAAATTCAAAATTTCTTGCTATTTTTAATGCATATGTTTGCAGTTTTTTTTGGAATTCTGTAGTAATTGCCACACAAATTTAGGTTGCTCTTTAAGAACTCCATCTGTCTTATAAAAAAACAAACAAGAAGATACAATTTAGAAGCAGTAGAAAAAAATGGAGTTTCTGAACTATTATTTCAGACTATTCAAGTCTCATTCAACTTATAGGAAATACTTAACCTGGGCCCTTTCCTGTGGAACCCATACAGATACCTGTCTTTAATTGAGCAAGTTAAAAAAGATTTGCAAGATTTAGAATCTCAACTTTCAAATTCATAAAGCTGAATTATATGCAGGAAACGAATGTATATCAAAATAAGTATTTTTCTTCTTGCAACATAAACAGTCTTTTTTTTTGACATTTCCTTTTATTAATCTCTCTGTCAACACAGAGTTGTTTCTGCAAAACATCTCTCTTTTTTCAAATTAGTTTCTGGTTACCTTATAATTTACAATACTGTTGGAATGTTGATTTCACTCTTCACAGTTATTTTCTGTGACAGGCTTCCAAACAGATTGATTCTTGACTGGCAAAATGTTTTAGGGGACATGAAGAGCTGATTTTGTTTCAATGGGCGATGGTGCAGTGTAAATTACACCATTTCAGAGGAGACTAGACAAATGCTACTGCTCACTGAGATATTTAATTAGTGCTATGTATTCAGGTATAGAAAGTGGATTTAGTATGCAGCAGTCCCTTTATTTGATTGGTCTTTATGTACCTTCTTAGATGGCCTTTTGATTTTGGACCTTTGATTTTGGCTCTTCACATTAAAAATGTATAAAACATTTTTATCTCTAAGGGTGAACAGAATGGAAACCTGTCGTTCAGGAGCAGTCTCATTTCATATATGGCAGCAGAATGGTAATAAAAATGCGGTTAGGAAGAGAAGGGAGAATAATTTGGGATTCAGGACGGAGAATTACTTAAGAATGTGAACTAGGAAATGAGGGTTGAAGGACCTTGACAGAACAGAAAGAAACAGATTACAGGACCTGGAACACTGGAGGTCACAGATAATGGAAATAGCACTTAGGAATCCTTGAACATGTTGTACTTATTTGTTAGCTAGAAGAATTCTGTGAAGATGTCCCTGTTACGAAGGGATTGCTCTCTTAGTAGAACAGTCACTTCACACAGCTCAACTGGAAAGGATGTATGTAGCCTGCTAGCTAAATACAGGTGACAAAAAGTGTTATTATGCAATAAGAGGTGGACACATGTCACCTTGGAGTGTTAAAATCTTGCATTTTAGAGTCACAGTGAAAAAAATCCTTAATTAAAGGATTAAAATTTAAAATCTATGTATGTGTATGCTCACAGACCACACATGGAAACAAACAGTAGGTAACATAAAATTGTTACAGAATTGCTAGTTAATAGTTTGGGGTGTTTTACCTTCTCCAGAGATCTGGAATATTTAGTGAGTACTGATAATAAATTCACATATTTTGCATTTATACATAATATAGTACAGCTATAACGTCTTTCTCGTCACTTTCCGTTCTTTAAAGAGATGGCTGGATTAATGGAACATAGGGAAAAGTAGGGTACAAGCATGTACTGTGAAATCTTCCCTCTGCACACTGACACTTCAGTTTTGCAATATCTTTTGTTTGCATCAACCAGAGGTTCATGAGAATGAATACTACGGTGTGGTGGCTCATTGGAGAAGGCAAATTCAGACTGCAGACCATAACATTTCTGTTGATGTGCAATTCCCTCAAGGTCTCAAGAGATGAGATTAGGTGTCCTGTGGTAATGCCTTCTGTAGTCTCAGTCATAGTTTAAGCACAGTATCTGAAGGCCATAAAAAGAGTGCTGTGACCTGCACTGGCTCCGGGTACATGTGTCCTGAGGGCATTTGCTTAGAATACCATTGGGAAAGACAGAGTAGAAGTCTTCATGGCACCAACAGCAAGAATTACTAGCCACAGAAACCTTACTGCCATAAATTGCATGTAGCAAAGCATGTTAGCAGCACCTTCATAGCTGAATGTTAAGCTTACATGTTCTCAGTCCACCTCTTTGGTATCTGTGTACTAGTAACTGGCTTCATACATTGCAGAGAAAAGTGTAAGTAACTTGGGTGTTAATGTGTACCACTTCAAAAATTGCAGTTTTAATGGGGACATGTAACAACAACAACAGCAATAATAACAATGTATTAGTCATTTATTAGGAGTATACTATTTCTTGATTATACTTTTCAGTGCCAGATGACCCTAAGAAAAAAGCACTGTAATTGATTCAGCAATAAAAAACTGCAGTGCTAAAAGCTCAATTTTCAAAATTTACTTTGCTTCCAGTTCCTAGGATTTCACAATTTTCACAGGATATTACAGCCTTGTCACATATAAGAGCAGAAACTCATTTCCAGTTATAACTTACATGATTATTAATATTTACCAAATATAAGACATTAATTTCTAGGAATAAGTTCGAGATTAAACCAGAGGTTAACTTCTAGGCATCTGGGCCTAACATTAAGCGTTTTTACCTGAGAAGATAGTACCAGAACTTCCAGTCAGCAAGTTCTTATATACATTATGATTTTATTGCTTACTATTATTCTCAAGATATTAAGGTACATCTGCAGTGCATAAAGCTGAGTCTAGGACTGTGAAATGCTCGGGTTTTGTAAGACTTTGTGACTTTTTGTAAGGAGGTGAGACTTGTTCTGCTTCTGAAACTGGGAAGGAATTTTCTGATCTTTCATCAGAGTAAACCAAATTCTTATTCATATGGCTTCCATCTTCTCATATTTTTTCACAACTCTCTTAAAAGCTTTCTTGGTGTTGCTAAGATTAATACATATTCTGAGAGTCTCCCCAAATCCCCCAAATCTTATTTTGCCTCCTATTTTGGTCTGGTTTTGATTTGTCTTTGAGATGTTTCTTCTACACAAGTTACTTGTCAGTCTGTTAAATATTCATGTGTTAAACATTCACATTAAATGTTTGTATCCACAGTGGGTTGCGATTCTCTCCTTCCTTCTTCCCTCTCCCTCCAGCAGCTGGAATACACTTTTCATGTCGTTTATGTATAACGAGCATGTCGTATTCTGGAGCTGCTGCGAAGTCTGTAAGAATATCTCCTCCCTCTAAGAAAGCAGTGAGGGTCTGATCCAGCATCTGTATTTAATCAAATGCCCAGCTTTTGGATCCTGAACACTTATTAAGATGCAAGGAAGGCCCATGGCCCATTCCTGTAATGAAGCAGATACTGGGCTGGGTTATCACTGAGTACCCTTTCTTTTGAACAAGAAGCGTTCCCAGAGGATTTTAACTTTTGTGGTCATGTCTTCATTAAGTCTACATATAGCTGATACACATCTAATGATTCATATATATGGGTTTTAGTCCTATAATAATTTCAATCTAGACTGAGCACTCAGGACTGTCATTTATGCCACTGTGTCTGTGGATTTACATCTAGGATTATACTTTTCAGTTGTTTTGTTCTAAATTGATACACCAACAGCAATAGAAGACAAGTTCCAAATTAGGTTTAGGTTACCCATCACAAAACGGAAAATCTTCAAACGAGTTATAATAAACCTAGTCTTATACAATGAGCATATCATGTATTTTTCTGTTGAAATGGATGGGGAATCTGAGCCAGTTCTGTGCTTTAGACACTAACTTGACACCTGCTTCTGCAAGAAATGGGTTGTTTCCTAGAAAGACTTTTCTCATAATGCACAGCGCTTGGGACAGTAGCATTGCAAGTCAGTCTGTGTACAGGTTTAGGAGTCACTGTGTATCAGTTTTTACAGATATCTAGCTAATGTAAAATTTTCCAGACTTAGTCCTCTTACATCCAAAATTATTCAAACAGTTTTCAGATCACCATTCAAATCATAATTTCTTTGTTGTAACACCTAATAACGAAATGTATGGAGACATTGTTTTCTGCATTAGTGTGTAACAATCTCTCATTAATTGTGTGTGTTGGAAATGCCAACAAGTTTTCTTTGAGGAATAAAAATCTGTAATTAATAGTGGATTATTTATTTGCTAACAGTCCTAGGAATCAAACCTGGCTCAAAGGATGCAGACCAACTTAGCATAAAATGTTATTCCTTTAGAAGCCTATAGAAACAGAAAACATCAGTAGTCACAGTCCTCTTCTTTTGTCTAAGAACACAGTAGGCTTTGTGTAAAGTCAAGCTTTTGATTCCAGAGTATTTTCTTTTATGAAGACAAAATAGAGAATACAGTAGAAGTCTGTTTTTATTAATAGGTGAAAAAACTTGGAATAAAGGGTGACTTCTGACCCTTTCTAAGCAACTGTATTTGCGCAAATATATTATTAAATTGCATCTGCCTGTATTATAATTTAAAGAATATATTCACTGTTCCAGACACAGAGCCATTGTTAATACTGCTAAGGCTACAGAGCACATCCTACAGTAAGTGGCAGAAGTCTCAGAAATGAAGGCAAAATAAATGAAAATGAAAATAAAATATTGCATCTAATTAACATAGCCTTACAAACTCTTAATTGTCACTGCATATCTAATGGTTCAGAAAGAAGCCAGGGAGAGCTGGTGCTTTTTTCATTATACCAGACAGTATACTGTACAGAAACTGTACAGAAAGGCATTCATAATAATGCATTTTATGTACAATGTTAAATAAACATAAATTTTAACCTCTGTTAAAGCAGCAATAGTCATGACTCACCAAATCCCCATCTGAATGGTTTTATTTCTTTATTCTAATATCATACTGAATACTAGTAACCAAGTGCAAAAGTTGATCACACATTTGGGCAGCGGGACTTCCAGTGAAACTGTGGGTGCTTGCTTCAAAGAATGCCCTTTGTAAAGGCAAAATAAGACATTTTCTAGCTTTGGAAATGCGTTGAACTATGAACATGTCATATGTTAAATTGTCCAGCTTTATGTAGTGTAATTTACCACACTGCTCTGCAGATATGATCTATTGGTATTCAGTAATGTTTGGGTGAAACAACCCTTCAGCTGTTGTGGAGAATATTCTTTTGAGGGAAAATGTTTTACTGATGTTAAATATGCTAGAACTTCTGTTTCATTGTTCTTTAACAAAAATTAATTAGTCACTCTCTATGTAACCATCCTGCTGCCAGATCAAGGTTTGCCCTGGGATCTGGGCCACCAGTGCCGGGATTGGGCTGGCAGGCAGGGCCAGTTGTATGGTGCTCAGCAACGCCAGCAGGTCCGAGCGAGCCCGGGGCTGCGGCAGCCTGCGGCGGGCAGGCAGAGCAGGCAGGGGCCGCGTGGGCTCAGTAGGGTCGGACGGCTCCGTGGCCTCGGGCAGGAGCGCGAAGCGGCCTGGGCTGTGCACGGCGAGGGCACGGCCGAGCTGCGGCTCGGGGACCGGCCCTGGCTGAGGCCTCCTCGCGGCGCTGCTCCGCAGCCTCTCCAGGGACGGCTAACGGAGGACGTCCCGTGGCCGTGCTGAGCCCAGGTCTGGGGCAAAACGGAGAGCTCTTAGGGCTTGGCATTAGCACTTCTCTCACTCAGATGTGCACCAGAAGGGGATGCCTGAGGCATAGACCTGAACTAGGGCAGAAGATGTCTTGCTGTGCTTCCAATTTTTCAATCTCTCTAAGCAAAAGAATGGCTTTATTTCAGATATGGAATGCAAGGAGAATGGTGGCAACACCCACAGAAAACGTGTTGCAACAGCTTGTTATACAATAATGGCACCCAGGGACTTGTTAGAGAAACTGATTAAAATTTTACTAATTTTCCAAGCTATATAGGGATATTTTATGGGTGGTTTTCTGTCTTTTCTAGTGATCAGCCATCATAGCTGGGTACGGCTCCCATGCCAGATTCTCATAGACCATAGGGCTAAGAGTTTCTGAAAGCTGTACATTTAATTGTAGAGACAATTTTCCAGACACTTTCTGCTACTTTGTAAGACCATAAATTTGTGGCCCCTTTTTCCTCAGAATAAAGGACTGTGGGAGTGGATATTTTTGTATTCTATTGAAAAACAAAGGGTGAGAGACAGTAGTTTGTCTTGATTGAATCAGGATATCTGGCTTACAATTTTTAAAAAAATTGTAATTTCTTAATGTTATTTTTAAAAGCAGAACTTTGTGTATATACTTCTTTTACAGAATACTCTCATTTAATTTTTCTGTTTTTGAACTGGCCTGTGCTACAAAGCTCTTACTCAAATGCTTCTATTTCAATAGAAGGAAAAAGTAATGCCACTTCCAGTATTCTATTTGCATCTAAAAGAAATTTTAAATTTGCTACATAAGTTTTAAATGGCAGGTTCTAAATAGGTTGTAATAGTTGTTTTCTAGTAAATACTTCTTAGTATAAAAATCAATAGGAAATAAAAGACAATTTAAAATTGTTATTTGTTTTTAGTTCTTAATGGAAAATAGTGACAAATGTATGAATTGTCTGCATTTTGGAGTAATTAATCATGTAGGACCAAGAGTCCATCTCACAGAAAATTATAATAATTATCAAAGGTCAGAGTCCACAGGATGCAAACTTCTTGTGGAATTTGAACCTTGTGCTAAAGGCTTAGTGGTATAAATTTTGTTAGTCCCAAAAATGAATTGTGAAATGCTATTAATAGTCTGCTTTACCCTTAACAATAAATCATAACTTGTTCTGGAGCAAAAGTTTATCTTATTTATTTTACACCTTCCATTTGATTTTGGTGCCAGACTCATTTAATTTTGTAATAGTAATGATGGGGGTTTTGTTGTTGTTTAATGAAAAACCAGAAGACAAGCTAGAGGACTGGGCAATCACCAACCATATGAAGTTTGACAAGGGCAAGTGCCAGATTCTGCACCTGGAATGGGCAACCCTGGATGTAGAGACAGACTGGGGAATGAGATGCTGGAAAGCAGTGCTGTGGAAAGCATCCTGGGATCGTGGATGACAGAAAGCTGGAGTATGAGTCAGCAGTGCCCTGGAGCCACGGGGGCCGCCTGGGCCTGGAGCACATCAGGCCCAGCATCACCAGCTGTGCAAGGGAAGGGATGGTACCACCCTGCTCTGCACCCAGTCAGCTTCACCTTGAGTGTTGTGTGTTTTGGTCACCACAATATGAGAAAGATATTAAGCTCTTAGCGATCATCCAAAGAAGGGCATCAGAGATGATGAAGGGCCTTGAGGGAAAGCCGTATGAAGGGCCGCTGAGTTCACTTGGTCTGTTCAGCCTGGAGTAGAGGAGAGTGAGGGGAGATTTCATTGCAGTCTACAACTTCTTCGTGTGGGGAAGAGGAGGGGCAGATACTGATCTCTTCTCTCTGGTGCCCAGTGACAGGACCTGAAGGAATGGCCTGAAGTCATGTTAGGGGAGGTTTAGGGTGGATATTAGGGAAAGGTTCACAGCACCAGGCCTGACAGAGTTCAAGAAACATTTGAACAATACTCTCGGGCATGTGATGTGACTCTTGGGGATGGTGCTATGTAGGACTGGGTGTTGGACTCGATGATCCTTGAGGGTCCCTTCTAACTCAGTACATTCTGTAATTGTGTAAAGATTATGTTCAAATTCCTACGTTTACCTGCAGGAATACAGTTCCTCTTAAAAGTGGCGTCCTAATTGTAAAAGTGAATTTGCCAGTTTCTGAATGTGCTCAGCAGGCACTTCCTGCTGAAGTGGAAGCGTTGTACATCGTACTACATCAGTACCCAGGGTAGTGCACACCAGACAGAGAGTCCCTGAGACATGAAGAACCATAAGGGGAGATAAAACAGAGGTAATTGTCTTTAAAATTTGGATGCCTGACAATTCATTGTCTTCAAGACACAAGCTGCATTTTTAAATGTGTAAAAAGGCTGTGCAGGGAGGAGGGGAGAGAAAGGATAGAACCTTATCTTAGCATTCTGAGAATTGTGTCAGTAATACTGACTGAAAAATTTTGGAATTATGGAACAACTTGAGGCATGTGATAGCTATGTTCATTTTATACTGGACATTTTACTAACATGTTGCATTAGGATTTTGATATCTAGCTTTCAAAAAAAAAAAGCCAGCTCATTAAACAAATACAGGCAACCATTGACCATTCTTGGTTTAATGCGCAGCTATTAGAAAAGGCCTGGTATACAGAGAAAGACACGTCTTCAAAATTATGCATTGCAGTCAAGGCTCGGATTACTGCAGTTTCAACGTGGCTTTTGTGAATTAGACACTAGTTTATTCATAAGGTTGTGAGTCTGACTGTTCTCTTGCTTCCAAAGTAATTGAATGCATTTGTACAAATAAAATAGTGGCAGATAGATGGTGTACACAAAGTCCAAAATAATCCAGCTCTTGTTTCATCCACCTGGCATTTTTATATGTAAAAAAATGTATGTAGTTGCACTTCTTTTCCCAGTAGCAACACTGCTGTGTTGTGATTATAAATGGTAGATGCTAAAGTTAACACCCTCCCTCTGAGATTATAAAAGTGCTATTTTAATGATTTATAGAAAAGGTCTTGGTACGGTATCTGCATGCAGCATTTTACTGCATAAGAATAACTAGAAAAGGTTGCAATGGTATGTCGTGGTATAAAGCATTTGGGGTTAGATCTGCTAGGAGAAAATATTGTTAGCTGCCATCTGTCATTCTAGATCAGCTGGAGTAAAGCAGACTAGAAACAGAAAACTGGCATTTTCTGATCCTTGGTAGGAAGCATCTGATAATTTCAAAACGCTCCTTTTCCTGGGTAAAGCATCGTCAAGTCTGTATTTTAGGTGCTGTTTTTTCTAATGCATGAGAGTGTGTTCCAAGACCAAGAGCCCTTTCTAGCTGGATTAATACATCAAAGCATGGGGAAAAGGAAATATTTAACAAAACAGTTACATCAAACATAACTAACAGGCAGAACTTGCTTTGTTCTAGAGTTCACCCAGTCTCCTGGGCCCAACCTCACTTTGAAAAAAAGTCTTGCAGAATAGTTGAGTTTGCAGAGAAGTACTCTTCCCACACATCATACCATTTCATGTCTTGGTAGCTGTGTCTTTGCTTGGATATTCCATGAAACTTGTTGCTGCATTAGCCCGAGAACAAGAATAAGAAATGGAAGCTGGGGAAAAAAAAAAAGAGCAGACAATTTCAGCTCCAAAGAAGAATTTGGGGGAACAGCTAATAAGCACATTGAAGTGGAAACCATGTAATGAAGCTCTGTATGTGACCCAAACTGCTGGGAATATTTTGTTTGTTGTTCAGAGAACTGTAGAACTTCCACTAGCTATTGGTGTTTTTGATAGCATGGCAGAATTGCAGTTCATTGATCATTTGCTTGTAATACATTAACTGCATACATTTTCAGTCCCCTTTGTGAGGGTAATTGTTTGACAACTGGTGTATTTCAATACCAGCCTAACAGCCTGTGCTGTCACTAATACTCGGAGAATGTTAGATGTGGACCTTTGGCATGAGATTATATCATGCTGGTGATGTTTTTTCTAATGTTAAGTGAACATGGACAGCATGTTAATTGTACAGTCACCATCAGGAAAAAATATTGCACAATCTTTGGACTGATAGTCATCTGGGAGTATGATGTGTTGTCATTCATTTATCTTGTGGCTATAACATGGAATATATCATACTTTTTCAGCTATGTGGCTAATTAGGAGACTGCAGTGATAATAATTTTATTCTTAAAGTTTGATTTAGTGCTTGGTTTTTTAATCACAGTAGAAAAACAGTCAGCCTTCTCCACTGAGCTGTCACTGACCTCAGGATTCCTGGGCAATTCTCTTTATGTTGTGCACATGCCCTGGACTTCTTGGGAAACAAAGGAGTCTGAATGATGGATAAAACTAAACAGTACATAGTAGTTTGGTCTGCTTGAAACCTTAAACCCTTGTCTTTCACTGTGTTGTTTTTTTTACCCCCTCTTCCTTTATTCTGTCCTTTGGTAAGACTTGCAGCAGTGGCACTTGGTTTGTGAGCAGTGCTGAATGCCCTCAGCTTCACTGTAAGTCAGTGACAGTCACTTTTGAAATTTGGACTAAGTGTGGGTGGAAACTGATTTGCGTGTTGAGATCTCCGTCTTTGCAGCTTTGTAAAGAAAAGGACACCTAAGTGATGAGGTGACTTGTTTATCTCATCTACCACTCCTCTTCCCTCTTCACCTTTCCATTTTTTGCAAGTCATGAGTCAGTATCAGTAGTATAATGGCAGTCTAGAAACTTATACTGGCACATAAAAGGTATTTCAAAGGCAGCTACCATTTAGTATGATTTATTACACAGGAATCATAAGTGTGTTTTTATTATAGTTGCAATTTATGTGTGCATGATTGTATGAAGCAAAGCGATGCAGAGTCCCCAGGCAGGTGCAAAGGAGAGTCAAAAACCAGGTCTTTTTAAGCAGTTAGCCCATTATCAGTTACATAGTTTTAAAACATAACAAACACAATCCAACAACCACCATAAACCATGATGTGAACATGTAATGGTTATATAACTTGTTTTTGTACCTCCAATTCAGCTGAGTCACTTTCCCATAGTCCTTTTTTTCTTAGCCGAAGTAGCAGGCCTGAGCCATGATTTTACAAGGGCAACAAGTATTTTATAAGGTTTTACCTATATGCAACACATGGTATTATAAGAAATGTTATACCCGAATCTTTCAAAGAGGAGAAAAGCCCCAGTATGCTGGTAAACCAGGTACAAGACTTACTGAAAGAGTTGTTTTTGTATTAGTGTCAACCTTTTGACTTACTAGACTGCTTCAACACATGTGTGTCTTACAGTAATAATGTATTATTTTACATTACTAGGATTGTTAGGCTGTGTCTGCATAAGGAAGATTGCATGGGGCTTAAAATGTACCTTAAGTTTGCCTTAAAAAATCTTCTAAGTATAATTAAATTGATTACCACTAAACAGCAGTACATTTCAAATATTTATTTGTATTCTTTGCAAAATTAAGACTGTAAACCTTGAAAATTTTAGGCTTTTATATATGTTCAAGAAGTTTCTGCTTCTGAAAGGGATAGATCAGTTTTGCAGGAACTTGGGATTTTTTTATAATCCTACTGAGAACAGATGGGCAGAAGCATCAAAATCTTAATGTGATTTTTTTAGAGAAGCATAACTGGGATGAACCTCTTTCAATTCTACTACATCCCGTGCATTTGTTAGCAGCCTAATTTGTTGTCTTGTGCACTTGCATCTTTGAGCATTCAGTTAGCAGCTTGAGTACGCGGAGCCCTTACTGTTGCTGAGGCCTTTTCTAGCAATATTTTGAATTACTTGAACTGACTGATGTGCTCCAGTAGGGGGGAGCAGAGCCTACACGTACAAATCCAACGGCTTGCTAATAAAAATACTATTCTCTTAAAAAGCTGTACCTATTCTAGTCACTGGCACGTGTAATTGTTGACCAAACACCAGGGAAGAAACCTGAAGAAACTAATAGTTATCAAACCAGAAATAGCATTTTATTGGAGTTGAGTAATATATTGCTGACCAAATGCATGTTAGTTAGTGTGCATTTTTGCTTAGCACTGTCTGTTCAGTGCCTTCTGTTCCTTTACTATATTGAGATTTAGTGAAGCAGCCTTTCACAGAGGTGCAAACTTGAATGGGAGCACAGTAAAATCAGTCATTTGGCCTCACTGATTTCTTTTTTTTTTTTTTTTCTATATGCCTAAGAATGACAGGAGGTCTTGGGAGGTAGTTAAGTACCAGGGTTCAGTCAACAGTTAATATTTTGCAGGAGATCAGTCTACATCTTCAACGTGTTACTTTTACTTTGGTTGTCTAGTACTAGTTATACTAAATACCTAATTCGGTAAACATTAGAACATTTCTGCTAAGTTCTGTAATGACAAAATGAGCTTTGACTTCCTATCACAGGCATCATTGGTTAAACATCATATGAGATTATTCTTCTTTGTCATTGCGTACTATGCAGTGACAGGGCTGACTTAAAAGTGTTGTTTTTGTCGTTCCAGCATGTAGTTTAGCCGTGTCTTGTACATTATCGTAGGAGTGTATATACTGGTGTACACATTTCTCATTGCAAAATTCTACAATTGGTGTTTTAATCATATTCCACAGAGAATGGAAATTTCATTCTGGTCAGGATCACCACATGTAGATTCTGTTCCTTTGTGGCTTCGAAGGAGAGATTGCCTCAGGCTTTCAGATTCACATACTGAGTATAATGCCTTGTACTTCGTTTCACTATAAAAACATTACAGTATCAATGTAACAATGCTGAGACCTTCTAGTGTTACCTCTTCTGTTCTGCAGTTTTGTGCTGTGCAGAAATACAAAAAGTACATTCTAGTAAGAAATAATTTAGTAAATGATGACTACTTCTACAGATAGATTTCCACTTGACAAGACTGGAAATGCAGTATACAGCAGACAGTTTACATTTTAGACTTACATGACTTGAACTTTGGGGTGCTAGTCATATGTATAGAAGAGGAAAGATGTGGCCGTCTGTTGCATGTAAAGACCATTTACTGTCACAGTAGCACAGGCTACAGAAATGTAGCCAAGAGTGTTTTACCTTATTTTCAGTTAGCAAATCATCAGGATTTTTTTTCAGTTATATTGACTTCCATATGTTTATTTTACTAATGGTATTCAGGTGCAGCCGTTTCCCTTTCTGCATGTGCAGTGCAGGTTAATACAAGCTGATAAGAGTCATTCCTCTTTGTACAGACTGGCTTGGGCAGGTGGACAAGGCGCTGAGTGATAACTTTCTATTCACAGAAAGGCCTGCCTACTTTGTGAATTTCTGTTCTGGTTGGAGAAGTCCTTGACAATCAGCTTTATTTTTAAATCTCTTTAAATAGTATTCTTGTGTATCTCTGCTTGCTGGGGAAAGTGTGCTAGCTAGCAACACAGAAGTACACAGTTGGTATCTCACACAAACAGCTTACTCAACTGATCCAGGTACAGTAACATGGATAGAGATGAAGAAAGCTACTATGGAAAACATGGTAATTTACTTGCTTTCTTAGAGCAATTCAAAACACCTGATCTAAATCTCACATATTTCAACTGTGTTATTTCAATTGACTTAAATGGGCTTGAATGCAGACTCAAATGGTTTCCTGTAACTTCTTAAATTATTAGCAATATTCTAATTTTTTCCTGCATGTCATTTGCTAGTATATTCAAATTGCATATCAAAGGTAAGTTTTATATGTGTATATTGTTGATTTTTATTTTAGGTAAGTAATTTAGAGTTACTTTTTCAAATTATTACAGTGATAAAGTGTAACAATTAACTTCATATGCTGTTTGGAGTCAGAATTTGTAAATACCTTGTGAGTTATTTCTGGTAATGATATTTTACTTCAACATACATGAGTTTCATATTATAAGGCAGCCTGTAAAATAGATCTGTCTCATCTGCAAAGAGTAAATATAATGCCAGTTTTTAATCTTAGCGAAAGGTGTAAATCCCCCCTCACCACTGCTTTCTTCCTTATGCCTACCAAGCTCTTAAAGCTTGGAATTTGCTTTCTAAATATATTTGGGCTTCTATAGCTGGGGAAGTGGTTTGCTTTTACCAGGAGAACTGTAGATACTAGAAACATAAATAATTCCCACCTCACCCCCTAAAAAATCTTCTGAATTTTTAAAGAATAGTAGTAATAAAGTAGGGAATTTGAATTTAATGTAGATTAAGTTAGAAAAATTAGATTAAACAAATGGCATTTTTCTTTTTTTTTTCTGTTGTTCCATAAAACTGATCACAGTTGTGATCAGCTGTAACAAGTGTTCCAGGGATCCAGACTACTTCTGACAGTGAATTCTAGTGTACTTTGAACTTAAAATGTTGTTACTGTTTCTTACCGTATTCTGTAATGAGTTTGTACCAAGAGCTCAGTGACAGAGGAGGTAGTTTGAGCCATGTTGCCCTACACCATTCCACCGTAAGCATACAGACTGCTGGTGTGAGGAACAGTTCTTGGAAGGAGTTTGCAGTACTGCAATAATTTTACAGCTGTTAGTGGTTGTTACTTCTATTTCACAGCATCTGTCTTCTGGCTTGTTGGAGGTGAGAGTCTCCATTTGAATTAGAGCTCCCTTTCTGTAGTGCTTTGTTTTTATCCTCTTATTTATTAAATCCATTTGGCTGTCTGTGTGCTGAGATGTTACATTTTCCTGTTCTCTTCCCAAGGGATATTTGTATAATCCTTTCTTAAAAACTAAGTGTGATAAAAATTCCAGTGTGTGTTTCAGTATATAATTGTGTCCTGAAAGATTTCCTAATGCCTAATCTAAACCATCCTTGCTGCAAATGAGGTTAGCTTATCTAACTGGTGGAGGAAACAGAACTACACTGATCGTTGTAAATTTTGTATGGTGATTGAAGACTGTTTTTTTGTGCTCCTTTGCTTATTCACAGGCATTGAAGTTGCATTCATTTACTGCTTTCTGTAAACCTCCTAGTATCTTCTTTTTAATAAGTCCCTCTACTCTCTCCAATTTGTTCGTGTCTTCTGAAATTCTAGTGCCATGATCTAGAAATAGTTATTCATTTGAGGCCTCGCATGTCCCCAAGCACAAGGAACAATGACTTTTTCAATCATGCTCGTACATCTTGAAAGAGTGGTGCTTTTTTTGCAGTCATTGCTTGACTGACTCATTCTCTCTTTGTAGTGTGCTGTAATCCTTTAGGATTCTTCTCAACAGTGTTTTTGAAATGAGTTGTTCTGTATGGATTCCTGAATAGAGTTTGTCTTTACGTCTTTTGTTACTTTACAAAGATCACTTTGAAGTGTTGTTTATCAAAATCCTTTTTGATAAATACTTCTATCTCCAGAAGTATTTTAACACTTGTCACCTGCACAGTTTCAAAGTGTTCATTCTACTTCATTGCCCTAATTTTTAAGGAGAACATTGAATAGCTTTGGAGAATGGGCTCCTCCAGTAGTGGGATTGAGCTAACTACTAAAATTTAAGAGTGAGAACTTGGAGTCTTAATGGGTGACTCAGTAAAAATGTTTGCCCATAAAAGCAAGTAGACTGTTAGAATTGTAAGGAATGGACTGAAGTCAGATAGAAAGAGTCATTATAGGATTATATAAATCACGTCCAATGTTTGTGATGACTATCCTGTGCTGTTCTGGCCCCTCCTTTTCTAGTGATCTGTAGTAGCACTGTAAAGTGTAAGAAAAGGAATATAAGCATGACCAAAACTATGAAATGACTTATGTACAAGAAACATTTGAGCAGACCAGGACATTTGAGTATAATAATTTGTAACATTTTTGTTAGCATAGCATACTGCCATGTTACACAGTACAGTAATAAATGGATTAATTGCAAGCTTAAAACAGATAAAAGGAGGTAGTACTTCAATGTTTGAATAACTTGTAGTACTCTGTGATGTAGAGCATTGCAGATTGTTAAAGTATATGCAAGGTAAATAGAGATTCCTTGAATCTCAATTTTTCAATGAATGAAAAAGAAATTCACTCACAGCTATTAAATGCAAAGTCAGTACTTTTAGTTAAGAAAAATGCAGTTGCAAGTCTCTGTGATATCAGTGTTGGGGAAATAATACAGTGTTTGCCTTGGTGTTGCATTCCTCCTCACATAAGGCCCCTTATAAGATTCAGGGTGGGGTTCGGTGGATTTTTTTGTGTGATCTGGTGTGGCTGTTCTTAGGTACTCAACAGGTCCTGCATGAGCAAAGAGCAGAAGTTCAGCTTCAGTGTGCCTTAAGGCCAGAACTTTTCTATAGGGTGTGATGTTACATATGGTTTTGTTCTGGTGGTAAATTATTTTGTAGTAGAAATACTTATTTTGTAGAAATTCCTGTTCAAAAAGGTTCATTCAATATACAGGTGTTGGCCCAACATTAGGTATTGTGTATGGTGCATTTGCTTTCCTGTCCATGTATCAGAGCATAGCTTCTTCCACTCGCCAACATTGCTCTCATACATCTCTTCTCTAAAGTTTTAATTTTTTGGTCTACTCTGTATTAAGATATTTTTGTTGCAGGAGCTTGCTAAGGTGGATCTGAATACCTCAGATGAAGGGCAAATAGGATTTTATTAACTGCTGTGTTTATTGTACTGGTGTGTGTGTATTTTGATAAGGTTTTTCTAATACAAACCAAGAGCAAAGTCTGGCATGTAGTTAATAAGCAAATTCTGCTTTTGAGAGGTTGCTGAATTGTTCTCTAATTTACAAAAATAAGTATTTTTCTTTGGGGCCCAGGGACAAAATTGAGGCTGGTAGCACCATGTAATACCAGGGATATTCAGAGAAGGAGATCCTTAAGAAAGCAGTGAAAAAGCACTCTGAAGCAGTAATTTGTACTGTAGCTTTGGCATTTGAATGAAGGAGTAATTTTTTATTGCACAGAGTTTTGTTCAGTAAATCTTCATAATCACTGAACTTTGTAAAGAAAAAGTCCCCTACAGCTGAATAGCTAGCTTCAAAAGGAAAAATCCGAATTCTGGTCTGCTGAGTGAAAAGCTGCTTGTTTCTCTTCATACAGTAGCCTAAACTTGAAAATTTTAATTTGACCATAATTTTTTATTACTCTTTACCAAGTGAGATCATACTTTAATTTCTCTTATTCAGGTCCACATTGGAAGCACAGGTTGGTGGGTTAGTATTTGGTAGGTTTTTAATATAGTTTTTTTATGTGTAGAGTAAGTCAGTTGGAACTGTGCTAACCAGGATAGCCACATGAAAAACAGATTGCCTGTGGAGGCTGTGGATGCCCCAACCCTTGCAGTGTTCAAGGGCAGGTTGGATGGGGCTCTGAGCAACCTGGTCTGGGAAGAGGTGTCCCTGCCCGTGGCAGGAGGTGTTTGGACTAGATTATATTTAAGGTCCCTTGTAACACTTTAACATTCTATGATTCTGGAGAAAAATCAGAAGCACATAGCCTGTGACTGCAGAGAGGTGGGTTCATTTACTCTCTGTCAGACACACTTAGCCTGTGACTGGGAGGCATAATTCTTGTCTCTCAAATACACTGTGAACCTGTGCATAGACGTAGTCATAGGATGTACATTAAAGTTAATTTATTACATGGTAAATGTGAGGCCCTCAATATTTTTAAGTTAGAAGAAAAAAAGCTTGAATCTCATATACAAAACCTAGGTAATTTTATTGGTGAATTACTGGTATTGCCCATATGAAATTATTTTAACAAAACTGATTAAATATGAATATATGGAAGATGCTCTTCAGAGGCTGGTGTTAACACCCCCCTCTGGACAGATTTTATTTTAAATAAGGACATGCTTTTTTACTGTTTTATTTTAAATGCAGGTGAACCAAGGAAATTTGACCCGAAGTTCAGAGGACCTATTCATAACAGGTAAATATCATAATTCGCTCTGTTAAATTTTTTGGTGAAGAGAGGTTAAAAATTTTTGTTAGCAAAACTTGTGAATTTGATTCTGCAAGTCTTCTAAATCCAGACCACCATCTTTACTACTCTTGAGGATGGATGATTACTAGGGAGTATTAAGCTGTGTTCTCTTAAGTCCTTTTAGTGTGAATGCCAATTCTCTGTGCCTTGCATTGGCTAGTATCTGCCATCTAACATGTGTAGTAGTTCTGATACACCTCTTTGTGACAGAGCCTCCTACCAGAACAATCTGGCTTGACTTCACTTAGTTTTATGAAATGCAGATGAAAGCATGTTACCATTTGGAAGGTTTATTAGTTTACAAGCAGAGTGAAATTGCTCAGCAAGCATCTAAGGAAATCATAGAATCATTAAGGTTGAAAAATACCTCCAAGATCATCAAGTCCAACTTTTAATCATAGGCCATTTTTCAGTGTTTTTCCAGATGTTGAGAGCTAAGTTCTAAACTAGCATTTACTGCCCTTACTGAGAAGAACAAATTAGAGAACCACAAGTGATTTCAGTTTTACCATTCTCAGGAGAAAATTTATGACAGAGAAGAACACTGCAGACTTGTCATACTATCATTTGAACACACACACACTATCCTTGTCTATGCAAGATGTAGTTCTTCCTCTCTGAAAGCTAATAATTTTAGAAATAAATAGAAATACTTGTTTAGGGAGTTTGTCCTAATTTGTGAAGTATCTTTATGATATTGCCAGTGTATCAACCGAAGCTTGAGTGGTGTCAGAACTGCTTCTGAATGGAGGCTGGGAAAATGAGAAGCATTGTTTTAGCGTGGCTTCCCCAGTTTTGAGCGGTTGTCCTATCTTAGGTTACTGTCATATTGACCCTGGATCCTGTACCACCTCGGCCTCACCAAAAGTTTATTTCAGTGAGATAATAAAGCTGTTCCTCTCTAGAGAAGTGTCCACACTTGTAAACACATTTCAAGTTCTCCAGCTGTTTAAAAAATCTGCTCCCATTATCTCTTTTATGTTAAAAATGTTTCTCTGTAAGGGGAAGCATAAATTGGAAAACAGAAAGCGTGGCAGATACTGAGAATGAATTCTGAGGCAGATATCCTGTAGTATGTCTTGCCACTTATATGATCACTTGTATGATAAGTGATCTCATGGGTTCAGTGTTGTAAGGTATTACTTGTTTCAACAATATTTAAATCTGTTCCTCAATATGTTCCGTTGTCTACAGTGAAAAAAAGCATACACATTTATTTGCTGGTCTTGCTGCAAAAGCAGGACCTTACACCTCAAACATGAGTTTGTGACTGAAACTTCTGCAAAGTGCTGGTGCAGATATCTTATTCAGATGTTAAAATACCGTATGACAATCAGTGGTTTTGAAGGGTCATATTAAACACCTTATTTTTAAAAAGTGTTTCTTCTTGCCTTTAGGCGCTGCACAGACATTATTTGCTGTGTGATCTTCATAGTTGTCATTCTGGGTTACATTGCATTAGGAGTCGTGGGTAAGTAAATAGAGGTATAGTAATGCCTTTTCATATAGAGGGGAAGCAACTTTGTGAATGTTAGAATTTTAGATTGAAATGTCCCTTTTACTTATATTAGTGCCAAGCTTTCCAATCAATAAGTAATGACTTTCATAGAAGCAAATAATTATTTAACATTCAGTATCTATTGTAATTCACAGAATCACAGACTGGGTAAGGCTGGAAGGGACCACAGTGGGTCATCTGGTCCAACATCCTTGTTCAGAAGGGTCATCTCAGAGCATATGGCACAGGATTGTGTCCAGATGGTTCTGGAATATCCCCTGTGAAGGAGACTCCACACCCAGTCTGGGCAATCTGTTCAAGTGCACAATCACTGTACAGGGAAGAAGTTCTTCCTCATGTTTAGGTAGAACTTCCTGGGCTCAGTCCCTGCCCGTTGCTCTGGTGTCATTGCTGGGCTCAAGAGCAGAGCCTGGTTCATGCTCTGCCCCCTCCCTGCAGATACTGACAGAAAGGGCTGAGGATCCCTCGCAGCTGGGGCTCCTCTCCAGGCTGAACAGCCTCAGCTCCCTCAGCCTTTCCTGGGCACAGAGATGCTCCAGGCCCTTCCTCAGCTCCGCAGCCTCTGCTGACCCTGCTCCAAGAGCTCCATATTCCTCTTGTCCTGATGAGCCCAGAGTGGGACACAGCACTCCAGAGGTGACTCACCGGACTAAGCAGAGAGGCAGGGTCCCTCCCTGACCTGCTGGAAATGCTCTTCTTGAAGCACCCCAGGATCCCATTGGCCTCTTGGCCCTGAGGATAAACTGCTGGCTCAGGGAAACTTATTGTCCCCCAGGGCCCCAAGGTCTTTCTCTGAAGAGCTGCTTTTCTGCAGGTAATTAGGGAGAAGTTCAAAGCCATGTGTTTACTGATAAAAAAAAACCCTCAAAATTAAGTGTGTTCAAAAAAATGACACAGTTTGAAAAGTTTGCAGTCATAAAGTAACTGTGATGGAAAATTTCAGGCAGCAGAAGCTAGAGAAAAACAATTTTGGTTGAGAGCAGCCCTGAGGAGAAGGAATTGGCAATGCAGATTGATAAGGTTTGGGCATGAGCCAGGCATGTACGCTTGCAGCCCAGAAAGCCAAATGTATCCTGGGCTGTGTTGAAAGAAGTGTGGTCAGCAGGTCAAAAGAGGGGATTCTGCTGCTCTGTTCCACTCTTGTCAGACCCCATCTGCACTCCTGCATCTGGCTCTGGGGCCCCCAGCACAGGAAGGACATTGACATTTTGGAGCGAGTCCAGAGGAGAAGTGCTCTGAGGACTGGAGCACCTCTGCTATGGAGGCAGGCTGACAAGTTGGGGTTGTTCAGTGTGGAGAAGGGAAGGCTCCGAGAGGCTTTAAAGCTCCTTCCAGTGCCTAAATGATCTCCAAGAAAGCTGGAGAGAGACTTTGCCCAAGGACAGGAGTAACAGGACATGGGGAAATGTCTTCTAAACTGGCAGAGGGCAGAGTTAGGTTAGCGATTAGGAAGAAATTTTCCCCTGTGAGGGTGATGAGGCCCTGGCCCCGGTTGCCCAGANCCCCAGCACAGGAAGGACATTGACATTTTGGAGCGAGTCCAGAGGAGAAGTGCTCTGAGGACTGGAGCACCTCTGCTATGGAGGCAGGCTGACAAGTTGGGGTTGTTCAGTGTGGAGAAGGGAAGGCTCCGAGAGGCTTTAAAGCTCCTTCCAGTGCCTAAATGATCTCCAAGAAAGCTGGAGAGAGACTTTGCCCAAGGACAGGAGTAACAGGACATGGGGAAATGTCTTCTAAACTGGCAGAGGGCAGAGTTAGGTTAGCGATTAGGAAGAAATTTTCCCCTGTGAGGGTGATGAGGCCCTGGCCCTGGTTGCCCAGAGAAGCTGTGGCTGCCCCATCCCTGGAAGTGTTCAAGGTCAGGCTGGAAGGGACTTGGAGCATTGGATTGCTTTCTTACAGTTTAATCCATATCTCAGTACAACTTACTGTGCTCTGCATTTTAGTATTTCATTAGGAAATCTACTAATCAGTACTCTTCAGTGTTATCTACAAAGTATAAAATGGTACTTTAGAAGTGATACATTTTCATGCTAGCTAATTTTAATCATTAACTGTGAACACTTGACTAATATCTTAAGAAGTATTGTGTATTTTGCAGCTTGGGTGCACGGGGACCCCAGGAAAGTGATTTATCCAACTGACAGCTATGGGCAGTTCTGTGGTCAGAGAGATACCCTCAATGAGTGAGTACTAAATCCATTCACATACCTTTATTACTCATGCGCTGTGAGTAAGATGTGAGGTTTCAAACCTCTGTCAAAGAGACGGTAACACTCTTACTGTATTTATTCCAAATAAAGCTCAGAAATGTATTAGTTCCCCGGTGCAAATCCAGATCCAAATTATTACTGTAATGCAGTTGTTTGTGTCATTTAGAGAATATTTTTTGTAAGGTATCAATATAACTTAAAGAGTGTGTCAGCAGTTGCATAGAAAGTGACTAGCTGGCACAGCTTCTTGCTGCCAAAGTTTGGGTAATTCATAACCTGTTGAGTAATTCTTCATCCACCTTGGGATAAGAGAAGTCTTAAGGCATTGTAGCCTGGTGTATAGTTTTTCTCAACATACACCAAATAACAGAAAAGTCTGTAGTGAAAGCCTTTTGTTTTTTTTTCCTGTGCCAATAGAGAGGAGACTGAGTAGTCTGGGAGACAGGCAGCTGTAACCACATCCTCCTTGGATAAACAGGAGGTAAATAGAGCCAAAAGGCTCTATTTACTTGTCTCTGGTTTTCCGTCATTTTAGATTTTGAGTTGTAAAAGTTAAATTAGTTAGTTGATACCAACAGAGTACTTACACATGAAAATAGTTGCTCAGGGAAGAAAGATGTTGCATCTATGTTTTCTCTGAAAATCTAAGTGGTTTATGAAGCAGAATTTTAAAAAGGTTTGCTTTTTCACTCACTCTCTTCCTTTCAAAAGGTAAGTTTTAGTCATGCTTTATGCCCTTGTCACTGTCAAGAAGCTGGATGCTATGCTAGTGTTTGATAACAACTCTGTGCTGCTTCTTTCTTTCTCCATTTAGTTTTCTGTGGAAAAAAATGAGGAAGCCACTGTCCAAAGGGCAGTTCAGAAGGGGAGGAGCAGGAAATAGAGACTGGAACAGAAGTTGAACTAGGGCTATATATATCCTCTCAAGTGTTTTTTTACAGGGGAAACAGGCTAGTGAAAGAAAACCTGTTCCACCCTCAGACTATTCTTCACAGCAATTGTTGGAGAGTCAAACTTCCTGAAGAGGAAAAGCAAGGAGGAAATAGTTGTAGTGGTGTGTGTGTTCCCCTCACTGCACCACTTCTCTGCTCCCCGCCTCACTGCCATTTTGTCCTTGTCCCCTCTGTCGCCAGTAGGAAGTAGTGGACAAATGACTTTGGGAGTCTCAGACACATAGCTTCAATATCCTGTGTCATATGGAGCCAGGTGTTTCTCTCTGATTCTTACCATTCACTCCCATTCCATCTTTCTGTTTGTTACTTGAGTCTTCCCTTCAGTTATTTCTTACACCGTGGTTTTCGGTTTGTATTTACAAATGACCCTCCCTATATAGGATTGCTGGAAAATAATACAGCTACTGAGACTGCATTTTGGCATTTATTTGGTACATTGAGGAGATTCTTATAAAAATATAAATCAGAAGACACATAATACAACCTACCAGAAAAGCAAGAATGTTTATTGCAGTAGGCCAGGATACCCCTCTGAAAGAGTCCCTCTAGTCCCTGGAGTGGGGCTGAGGATGTGCTTGTGAGGCTGTTGTCAATACCATTGTTTTTCAGATTCTCTGAAAGTAAGCAGTGGGAAAGACTAACCCAGAGCTGTGGTATTCCGAAGTCCCCAAGGGTTTAGTCTGAGACATTTTCTTGGAAAGTAATCACAGTCTTCATGTTTTGAATCTTGTCCTTGTAACAAGTATTTTCAGCAGTCTCACTGAGGAGTAGAAAAGGCAAGTTAGAAACGAAGCCAACACTCATAGCTTGTGCAAAAACCCATTCGAACTCGAGTGAATGCCATGCAGTCAAATAAATTCTTCTTGTATCATCATGAAAGTCTCTGTTAGACCTCTTCATATCTTCTTGTAATCTGTCAGTTAGTTGATGTGTCTCTGAACTTGTTTTGCATTCTACAGAGCATAATGTACTAATGGAATACAACACAGTTTCATTATACAGAATACAGACCTAATTCTCAGTGGGTGTTTTCATGTGTTATGTACATATTTAAACTTTCTTTTCTGTTGTCAATACCAGCAAGTGGGCTAAGAAAAAAAAAAAAAGAATTAATTAATGGTTTTAAGCAGCTCACAGATCATAAATACCATCAAGAAACTATTGAAGAATGATGACATTTCAGTCCAAAATGGTATTCTACTAATTTAAAGAAATAATAACTAATGGCGGTGAATTAGTTTTGCCAGGATGCATCTTTTCTTAAACAGTGCATAGTAGAATATACCTCAGTGAAAACAAGTTAACCTTGTAAAAAATGTCAGGCAGTTGAGTTAATCCCAGTCTTAAATGGAGTTTGAATGTGCAGTGGTGCTGTATAATGGCTTGGATGGCATAGCCCTATTCAGCAATTGGAGGGAGTCACATGCTGGTGGGAGAACATAGGATATGTCCCTATATATATATCCCTAGACTGGGGGATACAATGAGATGTAGAAGCAGGGTTGATGTTGAAGCAGGACAGATAGAAGAGGGGCAGACTTGTTAGCCCAAGCACCCTTCATTGAGCTCCCACTGTGCTGCATTGCCGTGGTGAAGGTCAGTGGGGGTTCAAACACTGCTTTGTGGAGTCTCTTGCACATCACAGAAGCATAGAATAGCCTGAGTTGGAAGAGACTTTAAAACTCATCTCATTCCAACCCTCATTCCATGGCCAGGGACACCTTCCACTAGACCAGCTTGCCCTGTTCAGCCTGGCCTTGAAGACTTCCAGGGATGGGGCAGCCACAGCTGCTCTGGGCAACCTATGTTGGGGCCTCACCACCCTCACAGCCAAGAATTTCTTCCCAATGTTCCAGGAAGCATTCCCTGTTGTCCTGTCTCTCCAGGCCCTTGTAAGTAGCAACTCCATATTTTTTGTAGGCTCCCTTCAGGTTAAAGATTTTGTAGGCTCCCTTCAGGGAAAGCCACAGTTAGGACACCCCTGAAGCCTTCTCTTCTCCAGGCTGAACAAACGCAATTCTCTCAGCCATTCCTTATGGGAGAGGTGCTCCATCTCTCTGATCAACTTGGTAGGCCTTGGTAGCCCCATAGTCCATAGGGGGGCATATGCACCATTTCTTGGGGTGCATGTGCAGGGACACTGCATAACCCTGACTAGCTGGCTTTGAAGTCTTGTTTAAAAATGGCAAGTCTACTGCCATATTATCTTCACTAGATCTATCTGATAATTTTCTGACATAGCGAAGACTAACAGCACATTTTGCTGTCTTCAAAACCCCAGTCTTAAAATCAAGAGATCTTGGGGTCCTAAGTTTCCAACAAATCCAGACTTAAGTGACAGCTACTACAAGGCTCCAAGTTCCAGTAGATGTCAAATATGTGGGACTGACAGACTGACCCGTATTTATATCAGGGGGAATCTTGTCAGTGTTATTAGTAAATGCTATTATATTCTGTTTTCTGGACAACTGCTTTTGGTTTCCAACCATAAAAAACTTCAGATTGATTTTGGTGCCACCTTCTGATCAACAGAAATTAGGCAGCTTTTACAGTGAAGCATTAGCTGATGGTGAGTTTGCATGCTCTGCGTACACGGGATGTTGGCGGCACAGAGACGATGATGTTTTTGCAGGGTTATTTTACAAACCTCACCCTCTCGAGGCAGGACTATGACTATATGGATTGTTTCAGCTTAAAATCATGCTGCAGAGAAAAGGTTGTCAAAATTATCATTCTTTAGAGCAAATACTTCTGGTTTCATAGATATCTTGATGTGAGACATTCAAGGTCTACTTGGGATGTTTTTTTGTCTTGTGTTTGCAATGTGGGTGTTCACAGTAATAGAATTTAAATATCAATGTATGCTACAAATTTTGGAATGGTAGAATTTATAAGCACCTATATTTATGATGATAATTATCTTGTATCCATTTCCATAGGAACAAGACCATTTTGTTTTACTTCAACATTCTGAAATGTGCCAGCCCCGTAGTGTTAATAAACCTACAGTGCCCTACAACACAGGTGAGTGAAAATGTAGAGATAAAATATTTTCCCTGCATCTTAGTCATGATGCTTAAAAATGAGACATGTATTTGTTTGGATTTAAAAATTGTTGTTCATTTTCTTCAAAATACAACATGGTTGTTTTATAAATAACTTGTAGCAAGCACACTCTCTGTAGTGTGTGATAGTCAGAAAAATGAAATGGAAATGGACGAGATTGTATATTTTGGATAAGAGTAGACAAAAAAAAGTCCACTGACTTGAATATAACAATTTTTTATTTATGAATTCATCACAGGCAGCTATCCAGTAGTATTCAGTGCATGCAGAAAATAATGATTTATACCTCAGGTTTTCAAAGCTGGACATGTTCAAGAAACTGTGCATATTGTCAGTGACAGGAGTATCTGGGTGTGATTAGAGCCTTTCAAAAGATTTCAATCAACTGAAGATTTTGAAAGCTTGTTCTTGCCTTATGTCACAATCTGTACTGCATTTGTTGTGCTGTGGCTCCTCATGAAGTTGTGAAATAAACCCAGTCACTGCATTTGTGTGGGTTAAGATTAACGTCCTGATCTTTCTTACAAGACAATTTTCCTGACCATAAAACATGGAAATCTCCAACAAGAAAGAGCAAGAGCCCTCTTAACACTGGCTAGTTGCTGTCAGAATGAAAACTTGCTCCATCAGCTGCAGATTTGCTTCAGGAATCCCCATCTGTCCACATGCAGACATTGACACTGTTACCCTGCAGTCTTTAGACTCTTTTACTAGAACAGTTCAGTCTGTTCAGAAATATGAGGTCATTGTGTGGGATTTGACTGGTGCTGTGGTCAAGTTGGCAATGGCCGTGAATCAAATAGGGTGAAATACTTGTTGAAGGAGAGTTTTGGGAGCAGAGTAGTTATTTTGTTCATTTTCAAATATGCAACAACTCCAAAACTAAGAATGCTGTTTTTTGAATGCTGTTTGTTACTGTGGATGGTTAAATTACTGGTCTTTTCAAAAAATGGTGAAGAAATTTTTTTCTTGATTATTCCTCTTTTGAACTGCAAACAGGATCCTTCATTACAGACCTATACATATAAATAGCAGGAGAAAAACCCCCCAAGAACTAACATGAGAAGAGCTTCAGTTCTTGAATAAGACTGGATTTGAAAACTGTTATTACAGTCCATTGGATCCATAGACAGCACATTTCGCTGCCTGTTTCATAGATAGCAAACAGTTTATAATAAAATGTGTACTTGTTGTCACCTGTTGCCCCTGCAAGGACAAAACTCTTCTTTCTTTCTTCCTTGGCCTGTAGGTAGTCTGTAGGACTGAAATACTCATATAGAAAGACCCTCTTGCAATATCTGCCATGTTCTAAGGATTAGTACAAGACCTCTTCCCAAAATTCTTTTCGTTGAATTACTTATGACGGAATGCCCTTGACATGAAAGACAGTTTTTGTGCATGATGTCTCTCTGGTACTTGGACAGCAGAGCCTTGCAAAGCGTGTTTGGACAGCACAGCTTTGGAAACAAACTGCCTTCTAGAAAAGGCTGAAACTTGCTGTAACGATGGAATTCAAATCACCTCACAGTCTTATCGCTGAGGAGTCAGAGTGTCTGTCCTTAGTGTGATTCCAGGGACCAGCAGAACCTTCAGAGTCTGTTTATCGGGGCAGCCACTTCTCCATATCCTAAATCTAAATCACAACTTCTTAATGGATGCATCCAATAAACCCCAGTCCTCACCTGATTTCTCATATAAATCCAGCTTATAATGGCTGTACCTTGAGTCATGTGAGCATCATTCTTGACATAGGCATCCCCTGGCTTTGTAACTCTATTCTTAGTCTACAGATAAAAGTCACTTTTGAGTGATTTACACCTAACTTGACAATATTTGTAGAGATGTAATTGACTGAAGAGGTTGTGTAGAAGGATGAAACAACAGTACCCGAGACTCTGGATTTTAGTGAGACTTTCTTTATTTAAAGTTCTTCTTATACAGGTAGTAGAAAGAATTTCCATGTATCCTGTGGGAGTAACTGTCACACCACCTTGCTCATATATGCTGCTGCTGATAGATGTAGAGGAGGACCTCAGAGATTTTTTCTTGCTGCCCAAAAAATTAATACTCTTTTCAACAGAGTGAAAGCTTTTCTTGCCTATCAGAATGTGTAGAACCTAAGAAGATACAGAGAGGGGCTTGATATGCCAGATATGGGGAGAACACACTTTGAAAGTGTTTTCTATCAAAGAATTCTAGAAGTATTAATTTAGGGAATCAAAAGGACAACATATCTTTTCTAAATCCTGCAGTAAACATTAGTGAAGGCAGTGGCATTTTTCTTGCTGTTTCATTACACTGACTTTCCTTACCCTTCTCTACCCAGAGTATGTCTTTACTTACTTTTTTCTTTTCTTGCAGCTTTGTGTCTCAAAGTGCCCAGACAGGTTTGCAACCTACATTGATGTTCAGGCTTCATACAGATATAGACCAGATCAGTGGAATTACTTCAGACAATTCTGCAAACCTGGTTTTAACAATCCTCGCAAGGTGTGTATGTATCTGTAGATGATAAAGTACTTTTTTTCTTCAAGCAGTATTTAATATACATGATTTTACTGAGCTGCATCAAAGATTTGAATTATTCTGATTTCAACAGATAAGGAGATGTCCTATTTATGTGACTTGACAGTTGTTTAATCCAGGCTGAAGGTCTTGAATGCACACTAAACCCCCACTCTTCAAATGATCGCTGTTAGCTTAAAAGACTGCCTGCAGCTACTCATGTAGTTGCAGTGCCGTGGCAAGCAGTATCCTTTAGGACTTAAGTACCCCACAGCAGTAGAGTGGAGTGTCTCAAACCAATTCTTAAGGCTCCTAAGTCATCTATAGCTACTTGGAAAGTTAACTAAGAAAATTATATCTATCCTTCATGTAACTGATTTTGCACTCAAATGTACTGCATTACTTTTCCCATCTTGATATCATCTTGCAATTCAGCTATATTAATTGGGTTAAATTGTTATTTTTCTTATGGAGAAAAGGTGAAGGGTAGGCAAGGAACAATTGTCCAGTCAGTTCTGGCTTAGATGCTGATCCAAAGGTCTTTTCTTTTATGTCACTAGAAAAGAAAAGAATAGTCTTTTTCCAAATCACAATGACAGTTTGGATTCTCACTTAGATATAAATGTACCTTGCAGCTCCACTGTGGCAGCAGCTCTCTGGCCACAGAGAGCAGGCACAGACTTTCCCAGGCTTTTTCCCGGGGAAGGCTGTGAGAAGATCAGAGAAAAGAATGAGAAGCAATTCTTATCTCCACTTGTTGCACCTGCTGTTGTGCACATGTGGAATGTGTTGTAGAGATTTGTTTACCAAAGGGTGATTTCTTAATTAGACATTGGATGGTGTTTAGATTAATTGACCAGTTAGGTCAAAGCTGTATCGGACTGGCTGGAAGGGTTACTGGGTTTCTTAATAAAGATAGTATAATATAGTATAAGATGATATAATAAAGCAATTGATCAGCCTTCTGCAATCATGGAGTCAATGCGAATTATTCCCCAGCTGGGGGACTGTGGCAACACTCCACCAGTGAAATCTGGGGAGGAGGCTACAAAGCCCAGTTTAGGGCATTCCCTCAGACTGGGTGAAAAACAAACAACACTTGTTATACTGTTATTCAGCATTTCTATTTTTCCCCTTTTTAGTCTGTTGCTCAAGTCCTACGTGATGAAGATTGTCCTTCGATGATCATTCCAAGCAGGCCTTGTGAGTGGTTCTACTTCTTATACACATCTTAGCAGATTGTGAGCATTCATATTAAAGTTATATTCATATTCATATAACTCCAGTCTGAAATGTGTTTTGCGGCAACATCACTAGGAGCTGTTTGTTATCTGACATTCACATCTATTCAGTTTTAAAGTATAAATCAATTCAATTTGAAAATATAAATATTTATTAATATTTTTTCTAACAGTCATCTGGGAATATTCAGCATGTGATCAGGTCAAGCTGAGCTCTTTCTTGCTCTTGAATCATCATTGATAGCAAAAGCTCTTCAACTGAAATTGTGCCTTCCAAAACAAGGGCAAGAGATGCCATTGGCATTAAAAAAATGCTATGAACTTTGGAAGGATCATGTTGCCAGGTGTTGAAGTTCAAATGATACTTCAGCCCAGTTACAATGCAGCTGTCTTTTCAGTGGAGTGCTGGCTATGCAGGACATACAGAGGAATTCAGGGCAAAAAATGTCACTGTGGTCAGCAAGTGTTTCTGAGTAGATAACTGCTGATTTCAGAGCTCATCTCAGCTGCACAAGTGTAGTATTGACCCAGAATCTTACAGAATAAGAAATTGCTGTTTATTTTTGCCATACTTTAAAGTAGGGATCATGTAAACCAGGAACAGGTCATTAAAAGGAGAAGATATGGATTAAATTTTTAAAACGTAGTCTGAATTTGTATGAAAACTGAATACTGACCCAAAAGACATAATTTGCAAAGAAGCTCTTATATTCTTTTAGTCTACATCAATGGCCAAAGATTACAGGGGGAGGAAAAGATATGTTATGTTGCTTAATCATTTAGTCAGAGCAATTGCTCAAACTGAATATTGGGCCCTGGCATCAGTATTTGTTGGAATCTGGTAAGGAAAGCACTAAATGGTTATGTGAAGTACACCTCTGAAGGACTCACCTGCTCTTCTCTTTGGAATGAAACCAAGGACATTTTGCAGCAAAGAACTGGGCAGAGTAAATGAGTATGCAAATATCTCCTTTTCTTGCTTTTTTTATAATCTCCTCTTCCCTCTCTCTAACCAGTTGTTTCTGTCTTTTTTCCATTGCTTAATCTCCAAGAATATTTAGTGATAGTGGCTGGTACTGGAGTTCATCTGGCATATAAGGAAAATGACACTTGCTGTTATATATTGTTTTGGGGCTAATATGATTCATGACCAGTCAAATTGAAACTGTCCCTGGGGGCTGGTCTGGTTATTACCATAAAATGGCATATTTGAGAAGCTGCAGTTTTTATAAGCTGCCCAGATACTGACAGAGAGTAAGTTCCACATTTATTGCAAATTCTTAAACTCCTATGTATAGTACTGTTGTTATTTGGTAGGACCTAGAACCTCCAGTTGAAATCTATGATCCCACCCTGCCTGAGCTTAGACAAAAAGCCTCAGAGCATAAAAATCATAATCTTGAATGCAATGGGTCTTCCAAGATTTGTCAAAGTCAACATATTGCTAGATAATCAGATGAAAAAACAATTGACTGTGAATCTGAAATTATTTAATATGTTGCAAAACACACATGATAAAAGCAGAGCTTGACATGAAGTGTAATATGCAGGCTTTGTTTTGATATTTTGAATAGTTCTGAAGAGATGCTTCCCAGACTTCTCCACGAAGAATGGTGTGTTGACCGTGGCAAATCAGACTACATTCAAAGATGGAAGAGGGAAAACAAGAAATGTAACTGATCTCAGGGAAGCTGCAAAGTAGGTTTTACCCTTCTTCAGTGTTTGTTGGATTCTGAGATTGCGCAATAATTTAGTAATGGAAAAAAAAATCAGAATCTGTTGCAGCAAATGACTTGAGGGTACCCAAGCAAGACTTGGTAGTAAATGGTCTCTCTGTGCCTGAGCACTTCCAAAGTTCCATTAAGGAAATCCAGCACTGTGGTATGCAGAAAGGAGCAAAAAGTGCAAAAAGCTTAAGTCTGATGATCTCAATCATTTCTTGAAATAATTCTTGTTTTTCCTAGCAAAAATAAGTTTTGCGAGAAAAGTTGTATGAGGTTCAAGATGCAATGCTCGTGCTGCAGGACTCAGGCCAGCCAGGAATGGCCTTGGCTATGCTGTTCTGTGATGACCTTTCCACTACCATGGGCTGGCCTAGTACTTTGGGCATCTCACCTCATCTGAGTGCTCCTGCTTCTGGTAAAAATTAATGTGTTGGGCTATTCTTCAGAAAACAATTATATGGGCAAGCATTCTGCAGGATAGAAAAACAGTTCCACGAAGTTGCTTCACTGGCCTGTTTCCTGGTTCTATGCTATTAGCAGTTCTAGAGTCACTACTGTTTGTCCCTTGGTACATTGCAGATATTGATAGTATACACTTGTCTTGTGACATAATAAGCAATTCTGACAATAAAGCCTTTTTAATTAATTTTTTTCCAGACTTGTAGAGACATTCTTATGCAGATTTTTTCTTTGCTGTAACTGTGATTGATGTTGGCTTGGTGACAGACCTGGAGCTGAAAAATTGTAGTATGCTCTTATCTCTGCCAAGGATGTTTCAAATTCTTACAGTGATCGTATTTGTTGTTTAAATAAATTCTCCTTTTCTACCTGAAGCAACCTTTTCTTTGATTTTTCTTTTCTTAGTGGCATCAATAATATCCTGGATGCAAGATCAGTTGGAATGAAAATTTTTGAAGACTATGCCATTTCTTGGTATTGGATTTTAATGTAAGGGGTTTTTTTGTACTTTTAGTGTTTCCAAACTCATTTTGGAATGTGCAGGAAATAAAAAAATAGATTGTATATGTATTTGGTACATATTCTACTTTAAAACTCAAGGAGCAACTGTAATTTCCTTTCATCAGACATGATAATAAGGTTGTTATGGTTCTGTGGATGAGGTAAAGATAGTACAGCATACCTACATAGAGTGTCAGTTGATCTGGAATAGCTTTTTAATGTCCTGCCAGTCAGAAAATCAGGAGGAGCAGTGTTCTGTTGCAGCACCCATGTGTGTAGCAATTCCAAAACTGAAAAATCTTAATTGACTTTCAAGCCAGTAGCAGTTGCCAAGTGTCACTAGTACATATGTAAAACAGATAGTTTCTAAATTTGTGCAAGCAATATACAGTTAAACCCATTATAATTCCTAAGTTCAATATAAATCTTTAATTCCAGTGCAGCAGGCAAAGCAACATCAAGAACAAAAATTTTTGAACAGCATTAACTTCATCTTGCAATTAATATTAATTAATCACCAATTAATTAAAATGCAGCACTGAAACAAGAGAAGTAGCTACTTTGCTGAAGCAAATATGTAAGTATTTGTGAATTCCTAGTCCATTAATATTAGTTTTGATGGACCAGTCTGTTGATCTATTTAAACAGGAGCAGAAATTATCGCCAGGTGAGAACCTTTAACATGCACATGTTAAGCGTACATTACTCAATTAGTCAATCCTGAATGCAAATCCATGGCATTTAATACATACTTTAGATAATAATGTGGAGATTTAGTCAGTTCGGAAACACAAGTTGTCAGCTTTTAAAAGTGTTCAGTCACTGGTGGAAAGACAGCTTTCTCATAGTCTGATACAATATTTAGTAGCAGGAAACTCAGATATTCAGCAAGCTTGGGTCTCTCTATCTCTTACTGAAATCAGGCTTGTGGTACAGATGCTTTCAAAGAAGATACCGCTGAACACACTGGACAGAGAACTGACGATTGTTTAGAACAGCAATTCTAAATATTGAAGCGAGTTTGTACATTTCAGCTATGGTATTTTTTTGGAAGGAAGTGTTGCCACTTCAAAGTAGTTGGATAGAATTTTCTTCACACTTTTCACCAAATGATAGCATAGATCAAGTGATTTCTGGAAAATATATTTAAGTGCCAGAGTTTGAGTGAAGTTTTTGACAGTGAAGGCTTGACACTGAAGGGAGGCTGGATTAAAATTTAAACATAGAATTGCTGTAGTCTTTTTAGCGTACCCCAGAAGAACTACTGCTTCAAGCCTCAGTTTGAGGGAACTAGTCTGTTGAAGACAGTTGCTACTGTGTACTCAATTTTGGTGTTACTAGGACTCATGTATAGCTAAAGATAACTTTAGATAAAGGTAATTTACTTTTTTTCAATATGGAGCCCCAAAACTACAACTTTTCTTGAGGAATACATTCCGAATTTCAGTAAATCATTCAGAAAGGGAAAGTACATCAGGCTAGGAAGCCATTAAAGAGGTAGGACTTAAGGCAAACTTACAAAGGTTTAACTAAATAAGCTGATGTGATTTTTTTATGATCAGGCTGCCCCATTTTTTAGCTTTGGTTGTTGGCTAAATAAGCTGGCAACATTCAGAAGAAAACTGAACACAGGCAAGAAGGAGGTTTAAATTTGAGTCTGTACTAATAAAAAATTGGCATGTAACACCTACTAAAAATAATGAGACATGAGATGTTCTTTGAAGCACCTGAGCTGGATATTTGTTTGATGGGATTAATATTCATATTGCTTTCTTCATAATTGTTTAGAAAGCCTTGTGGAGTGAAAAAGCCTTTTGCAATAATTTTTCCCTTTCTGACTTGCTTTCTAGGAGTGAAATGAAAACAAATATTACATTACATTACATTATATTATTATCTTGATGAAGAGAAGGCACTGTAGATGTCTTTCCTAGGGACTCCATAGAAAGGCTCTTAACAGTTTCTTTCTATGCATCATAGTGCCCTGATCATTTCCTCTTCTGATTAGTAGAAGCAGTGATGAATAGAAATAATGTCCTCCTAACCTCCTGATGGTTTTCCTCCTAAATTCTTTTTTTTTCCTAGGAAGGTCCTAGAATGTTGTTTACTAACATTGTTTCTTTGCAAGCAGGGATTTTCTGTGGAGGACATAAACCAGCAACTTCCCCACACATAGGTATTCCTCCAATTTAACTTTCTGTACTGTAGATTAGACTGTGGCCTGAAAAAGATGGTGAGTTTTTCAGCTGGTGTAAGTGACAAAAAAGGCATTATATTAATCCCATTCAACCAGCCTGAGAACCTAGTACACATAAATATTTCAGGCTCTGCTCTGTGATATCATCATATATAAGCTGTTTGTTTGTAATGGCAGATAACAGCCATGAGAATGTATTTGATAAAGAAGATTTTGAAATACATTTTTGCAAATCATGCTATTATGTGAGATAAAGTGACCCTCATTTGGAGTAAGAGGAATGCAAGAAAGTGAATAGATTCTTACACTTATTTTCCCTGTGTTTCTGTTTCTTCACTTTCTAGTGGGCTGTTCATTGCAATGATGCTGAGTCTGCTGTTCCTTGTGTTATTGAGGTTCACAGCTGGTGTTCTCTTCTGGATTTTCATCTTTGGTGTGATTGGAATTATAGGTTATGGTAGGTGTAATTTTCTAGCCTCTGAGACTATTTTTTCTTACTGCTTAAGTCTGGAAAATCAGTAGTTACTTCAATTAAATGGTACAATTGGGTGAATTAATACCTAGTTTTAGACACAATTAAGTGAGAAGGACATAAATGGCAGCAAAATGCAGTTAAGAATCCAGCTGTGCTGATACTTAGCAGCAGATGTAGTAACCTGCATTACCTATGCACAGTATGCTTAGTCTGTAATCACTTGTACTGATATTTCTTTCCCATATGTACAATATCATAATTGGCTAGTCTCACAGTGATGCATTTTTGGGTTTTGCTTACCTGACAGGCTTATACAAAAGCAAAACATTTGGCTTGTAAGATTTTTTTTTAATCTGTCTTTGCACTCTTCAGACACACTCCTATTTTATTGATTGTTTTTTAAAAGGCATCTGGCATTGTTACTGGGAGTATGATCATCTTAATGGAATACCTGGATCTGACCTCACTGTTTATGATATTGGATTCCAGACAGACTTCAAAGTGTACCTGCAACTGAGGCAAACATGGTTAGCATTTAGTAAGTGCCCTTTTACCTTTGGTATCTGTTAATGGATATTCAGGAAAATCAGTCAGTGTCTTAATACACTTTCTGCCTTGTTAAATCTCCTCCTCTACACATGTTGCTCAGAGAAGAAAGCAGAATTCCCTTCCTCTGTATTGTGTAAAAATATGGTTTTTTAAGGAGACTAGTATATTTGTAAGGGGAGATAATGCAATCACACTAGTGATAAGAATGAAAAAAATCTTTCGTTATGAGCATTCTACTTCCTGTGTGTTCAGTCTTCATCGTGGGGAAAGCAGAAGGCAATAATTAAGTTCATCATGGTGACATTGCACGAGGAAGGGTACTTTTCTCTCAGATTATTTTTTTCTCCCTCTTTGAGAGTCCCAGAAATGAGATTAATAAGTCACATTAATAACTACACTTCTTTATGTTTAGAATCATAAAATATGCCAAGTTGGAAGGGGCCCATCAGGGTGACCAAATCCAGCTCCTGGTCCTCCACAGGACACTCCAACAATCCCACCCTGTGCCTGAGAGTATTGTCCAAATGTTCCTTGAGCTCTGGCAGCCTTGGGGCCATGACCATTCCCTGGGGAACCTGTTCAATGCCTGACTCTTGTGGAAGAACCTTTTCCTGATCTCCCACCTAAATCCCCTGACCCAGCTCCAGCTGTTCCCTCAAGTCCTGTCACTGGTCATGAGAACGAAGAGATCGGTACCTGCCCTTCTAGTTGCCCTTGTGAGGATGTTGAAGACCACAATGAGGTCTCCTGTCAGTTTACACTTATGTCACTGAATTTTCTTGGAGTCTGATCTAAGACTGTGGAATGAACCATTTTAAACAAAGTCCTATTGGAACAAGACAACTTGCAGCATACACGTTTCCCCCCAAGAAAGGAGGAGCAGAAGACAGAAGAAATAACTGTCAAATATTACTTGCACTCCTGTTACTGCTCTGTTAGAAGACACACAGACTTTTAACTGATGATGAATGGGTCATAACCAAAACCACTGCCTCTCCTTATTGGTAGCTAAATTAATAGAACAGTAGCTTACTGCTTAAATCTCCTGAGTATTCTTTTTGTCTTTGTTTACTTCTGTGTTGGATCATTGAGCTTATGAGGCATCTTCTATATATGTTGTTGAGTCAGAGCTTTTTAGTGTGCTCTCCCTAGAGAATATTAGGACTTTATTATGCGTTTTTTTTCCTGTAACTCTTCAGGCCCTTCCCCTGCCTGATTCTTAGCAGCCAGTCTATAGTTTACCTAGAGTTTAGTGTCACTTTCACTAGAGTAAATTGTGGTACTCAGGAATTAAATTGCTTTGCTAAAATCATCCAGCAAAGTAAATAGTTACATATCCTTGAAGAAATCATAGTCGGAGTCCTAGTCTAGAACTCATCATGTACTGACATTGCTTGCCTTTTTCACAGTGTTTTGGACAAGTACATTAATCTAACAGAGCCAAATTGGAATGAGACCAACTTTAAAGAAACCTGTTTATATATTCCTTCATGGGAAAATGGCATTGAAATGTATTTAACAAAAACTTTGTTAAAGTTTGTAAAGAACAAGGTCTGTGGCTCTTAGCATCACAGCAGTCACTTGCCACCTGCAGTTCTGTTGCCAGGGGTAATATTTGGGATTGCAGTTCAACATCATCTGTGACTATTGGGTCTGATATTCTGAGACTGTCTAAGCTGTGGGACCTAAAGCCAAATCTCATCTTCCTTTGCAAACCTTCATATAAGTTTTCACATACTTAAGGGTACTGTCCCCTCTGTCTTCCTCTCCCTCCACAGAACTTCTTGGTTTCAGCTGGAGGACACAGGTCCTACTGCAGACAACAACCTGCCCCTACTGGGCTGGTTTAAGTGTTGTCTAAATGATCTGAAGCACCAAAAATATAAGGATATGTCTCAGAGTGGGAGGATACGTGCTTCAGGCATTAAAGACTCAGTTTTCTCTAGGTGAAGTTCCCAGAATTTTCTTACTTTCTCCTGCAGAAGTAGGTTTTGAACCAACATGAATAGAAAGCAGACAGAAGCAGACTCTACTGAAATCAGAGTTATGATTCAAATACTGCTTATAACTAAGAGCTCTCAGCTCTCTAATATCAGAGCATGATTCCAGCAACACAAGTGGAAGGTGAAAGTAATTTGATCAGGATGGTCCAATCTTAGTCTCGCTCTTTTTTTTTTTTTTCTTTTAACTCAAATGAGGTAAAAGGAACTCATGCCAGGTTAATACTCAAACAAACCTTTTGATTTTAGTACATCTACATTTTAGAACAATGTAGATCAGAAAAATGCACTCTCCATGAAAAACTTGACTCTTCATCTATTTTTTGTTATCTAAATAGTACAAATGAGCAACAGTATACCATGAACAAATGCTTGTATTATGAGCAAAATTCTTGTTTATGGAAAGTACAATTTGTAAAGGATGAACTGTATCTAAGGCTAGATACTGCAGTCACATTGAAGTAAATTCTTACCTTTTTCTGAGAATTCAGAATATATGTTCCATTTTTCTGTCAAGAATATAAATACCAGGGTCATACACATTCTGACTAACTCGCTGCATATAGAATTTTTTTTCAACGGGACTTAAAAACCTATGAAATGGGATTGAAGTTTGGAAGGTGCAGTTGGAGAAAGAACTGCTCAAGCAGAGAATTTTATAGAGTTCATCAACAATAATTCAAAGTACAAGGAAAAAATTACGAAAGCAGCATATCGGTTTGGTTCTTGATAAATCTAATTTCTTTATTTGCTTGTTTACAGTGATAATACTTTGTGGTGTTGAGGTCATAATCATACTGATGCTGATCTTCCTAAGAAATCGGATTCGGATTGCTATTGCACTGTTGAAGGAAGGTAGTAGGTATGTTTGTCTGATTTTAATATATGTTGAATTTTATTAAATGATCTCTAGAGTACACTCTTCTTGATCTCCATCTTGCACTACCAAGGGCAGAAAACTGGGGTTTAAAATACAGCACTGCATTTGTTGAACGAAACAGGTTTAAAAAGGAATTCATGGGAGGCATTCAAGGAATATCAGTTACCTTTTAATGAGGTTGTGCTTAATACAGTTTTCTCTTTTAAAGTAAGGTATTTCTTATCTTTCCACTTTTTGCCTTAAGAATACATACACTATTAATATTACCACATACATTTAGTGCAAAGAAGGTGTCTCAGCAGAAAATCTAGGTATGCTATACTGTTCATAGGAGCCTGGGACCTTAAGTGCCAACTTTTCTCTGTCATTGGATTGTCCCTGGAGTCATATACTAGTGGTAGAGGATTGATGTTGTTTTGGGTGTGGCTTCTTTTTAGGAAAGACTAGGAGATTCTACTGGGTCCAGTCGAACTTCTGTGTGGACAGGCATAAATCTGCAGAGAGAAAAATAGGCTTCTGTGACCAGACACGTAAGAGGGTGCAGTCTAGGATATGTCTTTTTAGCTCTGAGTAAAGAAGAAAGCAAAGCAGGATATGAGAGTTTAGGGCCTAAGGGACCTCTTCGTTGTGTGTTTCCTGAAATCTGCATAGACTTTGTTCACAGTGGTTCCTGTTTTACACAGTTCGAACACTTAGTGGGTATTTTTTTGGTTTTGTTTGGCTTTTTTGTGGTTTTGGTTTGGTTTGGTTTTTTCTTGGTTTTTGGTTTGGTTTGGAGTTTGGATTTTTTTAATTGGGAGTATTACAAAGGCTAAATGGACTTAAAACTGACTGACTTAAAATGTCAGGTCCTTGGGTTTCATTGCAAATAGGCTATGGTCTGATAGGTCCTGAAAGCAAGCCTGTGTTCTCAGAGCACATAGCGTTAGCTCTGAGTTCATGTATATGCACTTGCTTGTGGTTTTCTGCCATCTTTATTGCCGCTGTGGTTCCCAGGAATCACAATTTGGGGTTTTTGTCGTGGGATTAATACTGAAGTCCTGCATTTAGCCAGGTATCTGTTTCCTGTCTTATGCTACTGTGCAATTAGAGCACAGCAATTAATTTAGGCAGAACTAAATTATACTCTTTAATTCCCATTCATTAAAATCCAGGAACACTTTTAACATTCTTCAAAACCTTTGTTCACAACCTTGACAGGTGGAAGGATTTTAGAAAGTTCATAAACTTCTTGCTGATTAGTAATAACATTCTGTAGTTTTCCAGCAGCGTGGGAAGGTCACTTGAAGGTGAACTTTTTGCTCTCATGCATAATGGATGAGATGAAACACTGTATGTAATTACTCTAAACCTAACAGACCAGTTCATGTATTTAGGAAGATAAAAAATAAGGTGCTAATGATCGGAAATCAAATTATGTTTTTCAATACCTTTTAGCTACATTCTCAAAAATATTACAGTTATAGTGCCAATAATTGACTTGAAATCCATAGTTAGAAACAACAGTTGTTAATCAGTGTTTTGGAATAATAGGGCATGGTCTTAATGGTAACTAGGAGGCCTACCAATAACTGCTGAACACAGCTAATTTGTTGTGATTATTTCTCAGACACCATAAGGCTGTGTCCTCCTGTGTGACTCATAATGGACTTTTTTGTCTCTGGGCTCAAACAGCAATTGATGTTTGGCTCAAAACCTCTGGATTGCACATGACAGTTTCTTTGCATTCTCCTCAGCATTTACTACTTTACCTTTAGAAACTGAAGTAAATTTTTCTCCTTTTGCTGTCTGGAAACTGCATCCTATAAAAGAAATAGCATCAGAGGTGCCCTAAGTCATAGGAGAAATACTGTAGGAAATAGTACTAGGCAAAAAGGTTTGTGATAAAGAGAGCCAGCCTGTAAGTTTCAGTGAACAAAGCTTTCTGAATTCACATCCAGTAAGATACCCAGCTGCAGATGTTCGCTTCTGGGATAGCAGCAGGTTTACCAAGAGGGCTGGTATCAACTCCCACTTCCAGAGAATGAGTCCCTGGCAGGGTGGGAACTAGCATGCTCAAGTTCCTGCCACTAGTCACATTCTAGCCACAGGAATTAGCAGAAGAATATCAGTCTACGTATGCCTTGATATTAAAAGAAGCTCTCTAAGCTGTCAACAGGAAAAGGCAATTATTTGTTTTGCCTTCCATTAATCATAGGTGAGCACCACTTATTTACAGCACGTGCAAGGAAAGTCACATAGTCGCAGGAAGGTGTCAGTCTGTCCTGGCATTGCAAAGACAAATTGACTGTCTCTGCCCCTACATAGCTAGCACTTAATGCAGGAAAGTTGCTGGGAGCAGAGTTGTCAAATACAAAATAGAATAAGGTAGTTTCAGGTCTGTAGGAGTGAAGGAAGAGCACAGGCTGAGCAGAGTGGGATAAGGACGTAAACAATAATGTCTGCAATAGTTGGCAAGAAGATGTCATGGAAATCAGTTAGTGGCCTGGAAAGAAGAAGGAGAAAGTAGAAGACAGGCTGGAACATGGCAAATGGATAAAGTTTACTCTAGTAACATTCATAAAAGTGGAGTGGTAGAAATGACAAAGTCAAGGTTTGAAGACAAAAGAAAAAAATTCCTGCAGTATTCTGAGATCCCAGTACTAGGTTGTGCTATGAGTGTCAACAAGGTTCTCAAAGTAAAATTGCTGGAAGAGTACTGATAAAAAGCTAGTTTCTGGAATTGTTACACCTTATTGATATATTTTGTTTCTTTTATAGGGCAATTGGCTATATAATGTCTACACTGTTCTACCCAATCGTCACCTTCTTACTCATTGCAATTTGTATTTCCTACTGGGCTGTGACAGCTGTGTATCCTTCTGTCTGTGTACCTATCTGGAGCAAGTCTTCTGGTCTGCAAGACTAGATAATTTTCTGCTATTTCACGTTAATTAAACCAATATTAAGAGGGCTATTTGGTCACTTAGCACTTATTCTTCTGATGCGGTCTTCCGCACTGCACATCTACATGTGATGCACAAACCAGACAGTGATTTTATTAGAAAAAAAACTGGACCAAAATTCAGGCCAAGGCAGGGGGACCATACAAAGCCTTGTGTGCTGCATAAGGTTGACTCTAGGGGGTGAAAAGGGCCCTCAGCGAAGAGTGAATATGGTCTTTAATGTGCTGTGTGCTCCATAGGCCTGGTGTTAATGGTTTCTTAGTTAACTGGAGGTGGAATGGGTTCTGTATATGTTTTGTTCAGAAAAATATGAGAAAGGAGTGAGAGAATATACAGTACACTATCTCCTCTGAATTGCCTAACAGCAATCACTGTTTGTTCCTCAACAGCAAGGGTTTGGTAAGGATTAAAAAAGGGGGAAACTGCTGATTAAAAACCAGCTCTTATTTCATATGCAAAGAGGGTCAGTTGTTGCTGTTCAGGGCAGTGTTAATTCATCCTTATGCTCTGTATCTACTTCTGCCAAAATACAAGAACTACTGCATAATCTGCCTTGTCAAAGATAGATATGGAGGAGAGATGGGGACCATTTTCAACATTATGCCCCCTGCCCATTCTGGTCAGGGGTTATTACAGCTCCAGGTATGAGTTTGCAGTAGTTCTCAAAGTAATAAGAGTACTTGGTCTTGTCTGTCAACCCTTCAGCTATATCTCTGCAGAGCAAGAGCAGTTTTTCTGTTATCTACACAAGTTCTTTAGAGCTAGTGGTTACCTAATCCTAAGTTGCTCAAAAAACACAGTTCTGTGATTCCTCCTTAAAATATTTAATTCAGTTTTCTGGCCACATCAGGAGAACCTGTGTATAAAGTAATGGCTAATCAAACACTGTGCAAGTATGCAAACCTGACTTGTGACCCAGAGGTAAGTGTAACAAATATTTACCTATAGTGAAAGCTATACTAACTGCATTTCTTAATCACTATTAAATGCACTTCTAGTAAAAAATGTGCATATTTTAAGTAATTAGTCCCCATGTTAAATCTGAAAATATTTCCTAATGTTCAGGTAACAGTTTTTTATTTTACAGACATAAACTAGTTTTTCTGCTAAACTGTCCTGTAAATGTTAACATTCTAATTTACAGGGTGAGAAAGGAAGAGACAAAAATAAAATTTTATAGGAAAGATGTTCTTGAATTTGTGAGGAGTCTGTTTTTTTGGTCTTCCAAAGGCAGTGGTAAACTTTGAAAGCTGCACCTCAAAGTTGCTTAGGGACTAGCCATGATTTGAAGCAGAAGCTTAGCTTCTTCTGGCAGAGTAATTACCTTTATGAAGCTCCAAAAATATTTCTCTTGTTTTTTTTTTAATTTTGCCTTCAGTCAAATTTTTTTACTTGGCTGTGGGTTTGAATTTAAGGATTTTTTAAAAACTAGAAATATTTATCAAATGTTGTGCACAAGGGGAAGAATAACCCTTTATACCAGCACAGGCTACAGGTGACCTGCTGGAGGGCAGCTCTGTGGAGAAGGACCTGGGGATCCTCATGGGCAACAAGCTGTCCCCGAGCCAGCAGTTTGTCCTGGAGGGCAAGAGGTGCTTCAGGAAGAGCATTTTCAGCAGGTCAGGCAGTGATCCTGCCCCTGCACCCAGCCCTGGAGGCACCTCTGGCTGCTGTGTCCAGCTCTGGATCCTCAGCACAGCAGGGACAGGAGCTCCTGGAGCTGAGCAAGGGCCTGGAGCATCTCGGTGCCCAGGAAAGGCTGAGGGAGCTGGGGCTGCTCAGCCTGGAGAGGAGCCCCAGCTGAGAGGGGCCTCAGCCCTGGGTGTCCCTGTGAGCGGGGTGGGTCAGAGCATGAACCAGGCTCTGCCCTGGGGGCCCAGCAGTGGGACAAGAGGCAATGAGCAGAGACTGATGCATTAAATTTCATTGTATCGTAGTGCTGATGCACACCCTGTTGATGTCTAAACACTACAAAATAAAGGAATTAGAATTGATCTGGTTTCATTTCATGTCCAAACCAAGCAAATACATGAAATGAACATAGAAATAGGGAAAAGTAGTTCAAAGTTAAGATTACTCCTTTTTTTAATAGTCTGAGATACATAAGCTAAGTTGTGACCACATCCACATTTTCTACTAAATTGTATAGCTCCGTTTTTTGTTTCAACCATGGCGATTTACCTGAACATCCGATTTGGCCTCTAGTTTTAAAAGTAGTTCTTTTTTTGTTTTAATTAAGCAGATTTTCTTTAATGAAGCATTTATAAATCTTAGAAGTAGATTCCTGAAATTCAAATTTCATTTATTCAAGTTTCAGGGATGTGGTGAACAGCCCTGTTTGCCAATACCTAGTTTGAAGTTAAGTCTTTGCAGATGACTGCATAAATCCTTGATATGAATCCTTAAATATGTAAACAGGTTACGCAGTGTTGCAGTTTTGAATGAGGTAATGGAACATCAAGCAGAGTTATGTTTTTTGTATTAACCTGCTAAACTTCAGAGGCTATGTATATAGAATTAATTGCTTATGATTGTGTTGTTTATTTTTCTTTCTGTTTAGACTTTTAACACAACCAATGTGACTAAATTGTGCCCAGGTGCTCAGTGTACTTTTGCTTTTTATGGAGGAGAAAGCCTGTACCATAAGAACATCTTCATCTTCCAGTTAGCCAATGCCTTTGTCTTTCTCTGGCTGGTGAACTTTGCAATTGCACTGGGTCAGTGTACCCTTGCTGGTGCCTTTGCCTCTTATTACTGGGCCTATCGAAAACCAGCTGATATTCCACTGTGGCCGCTCTTCTCTTCATTTGGACGAGCAATACGGTAAGACTGTGGAGCTGGAAGTGAGCCTTGTCATGTAATCTGACAAGTACTCTTTTTTCATCTAGGGAAGCCAGTCTTAGAATATCATAAGAAAAGGATTAGTCAGCACTATGGTTTAATCTCGGTGGCAGTCAAGCCCCCCCCACAGCCACCTGCTTGCTCCCCCACAGTGGGGTGGAGGAGGGAATCTGAAGGGTGAAAATGCAAAAGCATGTGGGTTGGGATGAAGACAGTTTAATAGATAAAAGAAAGCTGCATGCACAAGCAAAACAAAGCAAGGAATTCATTCCCCATTTCCCACAGGCAGGCACATGTTCAGCCATCCACAGTACATCAGGGCTTCTTCATGTATAGCAGTGTCTTGAAAAGACAAACTCTGTAACTTCAAATGCTCCCCTCTTACCCCTCCTTCCACCAGCTGTTACTGCTGAGCAGTGTGAAGTATCCCTGGGGTCATTTGGTGTCAACTGTCCTAGCCATGTTCCCTCCCAGCTCCTCATGCACCCCCAACCTGCTTATCAGTGGGGCAGGGTGAGGAGCAGAGCAGTTCTTGGTGCTGTGCAAGTGCTGCTCAACAATGGCTAAAACATGTGTGTGTTATCATAATTGTCCTGGTCAGAAATCTAAAACATAGCATAGCACAAGCTACTATGAAAAAAACTAACTCTAGTCCATCCAGCCAGCCCAATTGGGAAGATGTAGTTATTAGGGGAAGGCTGTATCCTGTAGCCCTACAACACCAAGGCTGCTGCAGCTCCCTGCCCCTGGGTCCAACCAATTGTAATGCTGAGCAGGTACTCCCAGTAGACACACACATGAAATACATGTACACAACACATGTACACAGATTGAGAGACAGACACAGCACTCACAAACACCAACAGCACCAATGGCTTCATCCTGTTCCTCTGTAGTGGATTGGGATGAAGGTCCATTCGTTTTATGTAATTCCCACTAATGGACCTTCCTTCACTTCTGATTTTATTTGTATATACATACATATATGCATACATATATCCGTGTACATAGGCAGACATGTGACATAACAGTCAAATATTTTGTTTTTAGATACCATACAGGTTCGCTGGCATTTGGAGCCTTAATTCTTGCAATTGTCCAGCTTATTAGAGTAATACTGGAATACCTGGATCACAAACTGAAAGGTGAGATTTATTAATCTGCCCTAAGTTGTTAAGACCTTCCTTGCTAAATTACTTCCTTACTTTCCCAAGCTCTTTTTTAGCAAGGAAAAGAGACTAATTCCACATTATCCATTGTAGTTTCTTTTGAAGCCAGTAAATTTGTGTTCATTTACTCAAGCTGAGTCTATGTTCTTGGGAACCTAATGCAAAGTTCAGATGGGATATGAGTCTGATCTAATTGAAAGCTAATTGAGTTAAATTTAGTTGAGAGAAGGAAATACCTAGAAATAAAAGAATAGTGTCACAATTTAAATTCTTCTTCTGAATAGCTTTCTGTATTCTGAACACTGTTCATTAGTTCTATGTATGATGTACTCTCTCCTGCTCTTTTCAGGTATTCAGAACTCCTTCACTAGATTCCTACTCTGCTGCCTCAAGTGCTGTTTCTGGTGTTTGGAAAAATTCTTAAAATTTATAAACAGAAATGCCTACATCATGGTATGTGCTGTGTGCATGTTGTCTCCCCTATCTAGGATATTAAAATATCCTAGACACTACTAGTTCATCAGAAGCCAGCAGTACTTGAATCTGCTGATAAGGGGATTTATGGGAGTTTTCAGTATATGCGTGTGGTTCTACTATGAAAAAGATTTTTTTTTTCCTTCTAATTTCAACCTCTTTTTTTTCCTGTCTTTGTCCATCACCCTCACTCCCAAAATAAGTGGGAAGGGATGGAATAACTGGTTACTGCCCCTGTAATTAAATAATTGATATCCTGATTTCTACAGGAATATTAGCTTACATCATATTGCATGTTGATGACATTTCTGTTTGGAGGCAATATTTGAATAAGGAGGTCAGAAGGCATGTGATGATTGTAATTCCACCTGGAAGTTAAAAGCACAAATTCTGCTAGCAGAAGTAGTGATATTTCTCTCAAATAAGCCTTCTTGGCTTCCAGATAAGAGAAGTTTGAAATCTTCACATAAATTAACATACACAGATTTCAGCCTAGGATGTTCTGGCTCGAAACAATTTCAGTGGTTGAATGGTACAGTCACAGACTTCTTGTCTTGCTGTAGTGGGTCCATTACAACCTGTGTTGAAGCAATTGATGTTTCAAAATTTTGCCATCTTGAAGAGGAAGCATTTTTGACAATCTTCTTTACAGTTCATAAACTGTCTGAGCTGAGAGCTGTTCTAGTATATCTTACCCTGGTGGACAGTATTCAAGGAAGAAGTAGTTTTGTTCCTGAATAACTTTAGCTGCTTTACTTCATGCAGATTTCTTCTACAGGGAAAGCAGCATTAGGTCCAAGGAGATAACTACAGGGGTCAGCTCACTTCAGCTCTGCAAGTGCCTATTCTTTTCCACTGACTATAAATCTAGTTTAGGTAACTAGCAAAGGGAGAAGAACCCCTCGACAAGTACCTTTTTTGCTCTGCTTGGCAAACTAAGTACTTAATCTACTACCTGTGAGATCACAAGGCGTGGCATGCTCATCACCAGGTGATTTGAAGGGGAAAGATGGATAATATTCTGTCCCAGCCTGATGGGAAACATTGAGAAGTAGGAGGTGATTGAGGAAAGTGTTTTATGTTCATCTGAGTTTCAAGGCCACATCGTAGGGAGAACTATGCATTACATGCAGATAGATCCTGGCATATGAGAAGGCATCCTAATTATTTAAATTACTTAACAGCCACTGTTGTTTTACAGATTGCCATATATGGTAAAAACTTCTGCACCTCGGCAAAGGAAGCATTCTTTTTGCTCATGCGGAATGTGGTGAGGTAAGGGACTATCTCCCAGTCCTTGGAAATGTCAGGAGTTCCTACTATTGCACTCTGTGGGCACACTTCTTTCGTCTCCCATATCTTCTCCAAATACTGAGTGCTGCTTCTGTCCTCAAACGTGGCCCTCACTTCTTACACTCAGTGTGTAACGGCAGGCTGGCCAGTATAGTAACCTATGCAGAGTTGATGTAATCTCATGGTTTTGTTGTGATTGGTCCTTTAAATTCCTAAGTACCCAGTACATTGTAATCACGCCTCCAAGAAACAAGTGGAGCCCCTGAGAGGAGATCTGCAGATACATGGGAATGGGATGCTCATCATCTGCCATATGTTTGTTTTTTGAGCTTTCGTCCATCGATCTGAGAAAGGGAAAGAAGAAAAACCTAAGTCTTCAGATTCATTCAGAAATCTTAAGAGGTGTCGGAGAGTGGAAGTAAAGAAGACAGAATACTTTCCTTTCAAAAAGATTTTCTTTAACATAACCAGATATCCTCTGATGCTTGGAAATTTCCTGGCCCTTTTCTCCACTACCAAGTGTGTTGCCAAACTCCCTGTTCTCATCAGTACTTTCCTTCATTGCTCCTGGCTCCTCCTTTGCTACTGTAAGATGAAAACATAATGGGAGAATAACTTAGGAGCAGGCCATATTGATACAATAGAACACAATCTAATTACCAAGCAAGAGACTCAGTAAAACTGGTTAGGCAGTTTAAAGCATTAAGTGAAGGACTGGAGGAGGAGGGAAATGGAGGCGAAGGCTGAAAGAGGAAAGTGGAAATGTTGCTTGAGAAAGAAGAGGAAAGGACTGGAGTTGGGAGATGGAATATCTTCACTGTTACCCTGCACTAATATCAGGACAGTGATGTCCATACTGAGTAATGCCTGTGCAATAGAAAAGAGAAGCTGCCTTCATTTCCTTACAGAATACCACCTCTCTGCCCTTTATGATTTTGCTCTTAATCAGTAAGAACAATAGATAAAAGCTAGACATATAATTCTGTTGTTTCAAATAAAGTTGTTTTATCTTGTGTATTTTGCTAAATCTCAATTCTGACAGGTTAATGATTTTTCTCTTTAGTAGTTCTTAACGTTTATTTTTCACAGTAGTCAGTACTGTGTATTACCATATCCATAATGGTAATATGGCCCTCAGTGCTGTCAAGAGGTTGATGACACAAAGTTCATTTTTCATCCCATTATTTATCTGCAGTTTCTGATAAGAGAGGCTAGCAGAACATTGAGCAGAAACTCCCTGCTGTGCTTCAATGAAAGCTGCAGATTTATTGTCAGCTTTTCTGTCTACCTTCTTTCATCTGTGATTATCTTCCCGCTTTGGGGTTTCCTGCCTTCCGTGTTGTACCATGATATCTTAAAATAGTAGATTTGGCATATTATGGAGTCATGAAAGATAGCCAGATAGGGTCAAGTGAAAAGGAGGCCTACCAGCAATCTACATAAATATGGCTTTTTCTTTCGATGTGTCTTTCTCCTATTCTGGCTTGGCTTATCTGTGCCCCTGGAAGTAAGGCTGAAATAAAAATATTTTGAAGTTTTGGGTTGGTTGATTTTTTTTTTTTAAACCAACTTGAGGAATAAACAGTCTTCATGTCAGTCCTGTAGCAGCATTGCTACATTAAGGCCTTGCCCAACAAAGGCTCAGTGCTTTTTTGCCTCCTGAGATTATGCTGTAGCAACACCCATCTCAGCACTGCCTGTCTGTGATGCTGTGTTGTCAGCCTGCAAAACCAGCAGAAGACAGCTTCTGGTCATGTTTTGCAATTATCCATAGATTTAAGGAGAAAGAATACAAATGTCTGGTTTGTGATGATTATGTCTCATTTGTCCTTTGCTAAACAGGGTTGCAGTTCTGGACAAAGTTACAGACTTCCTTCTATTTTTGGGGAAAATCCTTGTCGCTGGTGGTGTAGGTAAGCTGGTTGTTTGTTTTCTAAATTGTATGCTCTATTTTCTGGTACCCACAAGCATACCTGCCATATTCATATGTTCTTAGTTAGCAGCTGGAGGTTCTCATTGGTCTGACTATTTGGAAATCTGTTTCTGTGTTTCTAGGATTTGCTAGATTGATCTAAAACCTTTTTTTTCTCCCCTTTCTCCCCCCTGCCCAGCACCTATTTTGCCTTGACAGTATCTTTTCCATAATTGCTTTTACAGCTCTTGAATGTGTGGCTGGTGCAAGGACTTCTGCAGCCACAGCATCATAGTTGAATTAAACCAAATTCACGTCCAATAAGTCAGACACAGTCAGTTCTCCTTTTGTAACAACTGAACAAAATTGCAAATGAGATTCACCTGGTAATAGACAATTGCCTACAAATGTGGTGGTACAGGTCTGCAGGAATGGACCCGAAGCTCTGCTGTATTTGAGCCATTATATCTATAAGCTATAGTAAAAGAAACAGGGTATTTCTAGCATCCTTATAGGGTTTTCTTTGTTATCAGTAGATATCAAGTAGATTATTCAGTAGAGTAGTTATCGAGTAGACTATTCATGGTTTTCTGTGACAGAAAAGTGTTTTTCTATTTTTTTAAATGAAACACTTTCAGAAATTCAGGTTGGCAGTGTTCTGTTGTGGTTTTTCCAAATTGTCACAGCAGTTTCAAAAAACTATTTTACAAATAACCATATTTTGCATTCTGTATACTTTCAAAGTTAACTAATTAATTGTATTTTAATCAAAAGTAAAACTAGTATCAAGAGCTGATATAAAGTATTTTGTCATCACTGTAGAATTATATTATTTCTTAATTTTGCTGTTAAATTTAGTAGAATGGTGAAACAAAACAGCTCATTAAAGTCTTTCTAGGCCCATTAATATCTTTATGGTAATTGATTGATTTACGTATCTCTTCTGTTAGATAATTAGTATTGAAGAATGTATTGTTTACAAACTTTTATTGAAACCAGCCTTGGATCTGTTGTCTGTCTTATCCATTCTTTAGATCCTGGGAAATCAGAGCTAGCATGCGAATCACTAATTGCCTGTGCTTCTTGCAGGTGTTCTTGCATTCTTTTTCTTCACACAGAGAATACCGGTCTTTGCACAGGAAGTGCCAACGCTAAATTACTACTGGGTACCATTGTTGGTAAGGCAACCATTTAATTTCCTGATTGCTTGGGGCAGTTCGAGGTGCTCAGACTACTCAGGGCATGGTCTGGTAACAGCTTCTTTGGTCAGCATCTCAGTGGCATAGTATCCACTCAAGTGAGGACTGAGCTGCTGTACTCCAGTCCTTGGGATCCTTCAGGCAGAAGTGGCACTGCGGTGACTCTGAATCTTCAGAAAAATTAGGTTTCACATCTCCTCAGACTTCCCAGACAGCAAGACACTGATGACAGTATGGCTTCTAATGGAAGGGACTTGCAATGCATCTTTCTCTCCTTTTGTAGGCTCCCCCCTTAAACTTCAGAACATCTCTAGGCTGAGTGGTTCATGAAGGAGTTCAGAATATTCTTGGCATATAGTCTCCTCAGAGGTTGAAATAGTTCCAGTTTGGAGCTATTTCCAGCTGGAAAACTAGAAATACTACGTGTTAGGATGCAGTGTCTTGAACTTGTGATCCCTGTCCACAGCAGTAGCAACCTTTGGTAGAAATACAGAGCTGACATTAAATTCTTCTAAATTTGTATAGTAGACTAGGCTTCTGACTTGTGTTAATACTACCACAGTGGTGCTGAAAGAAATTTGGCGGTTTATTGTGGTTTGTTTTTTGTAGACGGTCATCATCGGCTCCTACTTAGTTGCACACGGGTTCTTCAGCGTCTATGCAATGTGTGTCGACACGCTTTTCCTCTGCTTTTGTAAGTACTACATTTTCTTTCAGTAATACCTGCAAGGCATGGAAAGAGGAGTAGAAAATCACCTTATCTATTCCTTACAGAAGTCTGGTGACATACTAGCAAACTGTATGAAAAATTAGCAGCTGCTTCTTCTCATATTGGCTCTGTGGTACGGTCTTCCATGCTTTAGTATTCAAATTTAATTACTTTAAGAAGTGTAAGGTAGCTTTATGGTTTATGGAAATATCTGGCTTTTGTTTTTCAGATGTTCCTTAGATTTCATTAAGTTTGCTTCTGGGTGCTTTGTGAAGAGCCCTGTACAGTATTGATTTGCTTAAGTGTCTTGACAGTAACAAATATATTCTTTGGTATAGGTGGTACTTTGTTTTCAGTTTAATAACCGTGAACAAAGTATTATGCTGAATTTCCTCAAAGATTCTGTGAAATACCACTTGAAGCTAACTGTCCCTTGGACAATGGCAAACAATCATAGGCCCTGTCAAAGGGACTACTGTTCGGGCTGTCCAGTCAGAGAATACTAAAATCGCAAAAGAAATCTGTTGTTCTTGAATTAGGATATGATTATAAGAAGCAGATGTCCTTACCATGTAGTACCTTCCATGTGTTGTATTTTTCTATAGTGAAAGCCATTCTGGTGGGTCCAAGTATGTTGCCACGTGGCAGACACAAGTAGAAGTTAGTTACGTGGTAGTGCTTGTTGTTGCAATTTACAAATTATTTGATAATACTAAGGGAAATAGTCATAGACTTGATCTTCCATAAATATGTACTATGGATTACTGAACTGAGGTAAACATGGTAATACTGATTCTTTAAACACTCACTTTAACCTCACCTCCATAGAAACTAAGGTTAGCAGGGATTCTGAAAAACTGGGTTGCCAAAGAATCACAGGAACAAGATCAGTTAGAAAACTCAAAATTGGTATTTAGTTGAGAGCTACATCCTATTTATCTCACTTTATGGACTTTGATTCTAAGTAAACATGATCACAGGCAGACATAGCACTGATAACACTCAACTCCTACTTTTCTGTAGGGGAAAAAAGTAATGTCTGCCTTGTTGTTTTAAATTCATATTCTATTCTGCTTCCCATGCTCCCATTAAGTAATGAACAATACGTCAGATAGAATATTATTAATTCATGGCAACAGGTTTTCAAATAAACTTTATCTTAGGCGGTGAAAAATTGTCCAGTTTTAGAAAGTGCTTAACTCCATGGCTGCCTTCGTGACACATTTTCTAGCAAGCGATTTCCAAAATTCCAGGGTTAGTAAAGGAATGAGAGTTTCTGAAAATTTTTACCTATACTGCCAAACCAAATAACAAAGATCTGGAGAATAAAAGGGATATATTGCTATCATTAAAAAATGGCAAGATGTTTGTGTTTCTGCATCATGTAAAACCTCTTGTGGTCTAAGAAAATAGAAATTTTATAATGTCCTTCATCAACTTAATAATAAAGCTAAATTACCTTGATTGAGTTTCTTTTAATGTTGGGTCTATTGCTCTCTCCTTTTTTCAATTCCGTTTGTGTCTCTGTGTGTGTGGTTGTCCCACTGTTTCCTTTTTTGACTGGTTTTGCTGTGTAAATTCAGGTGAAGACCTGGAAAGAAATGATGGATCTACAGCAAAACCCTACTTCATGTCAGCTAGCCTCCACCGAATTCTAGGGAAGAAGAAACTAAGCCCTAAGAAGGCAGCCGGATAATGAATGCTAAACCTCAACATCAAAAAGTGTCACTTTTAAGCAAAACGTGTATAAAGTAGGCGAAAGTAAAAACTGTAAATTATGCTTCTGGTTAATGGGTGGTTCTTTTTTCCTTTTGCTTATATAAAGAAAGAGCAACATTGGTAACATTTAACTAATTTAAATGCTTAAAGTAACAGCTGTGAAAACAAGGCCACATTTTAGTTTATAGAGTGCCTATGAAAAGGAAAATGTAAATTTGAAACTTTTATAAGTGTATAATGATGTTTTAATAACTTTTGTAATACATGTTGCTGCCTTAGATGACAGCAGTTTTGATAATGTTTCTTATAAGTGTATATTTGTAAAAGAAATTCAGGCAATTTTTTGGAAGCACTAATGTATAACCTAATTAGCCATAAAAAAGATAGTTTGAGACTCTAGTTAAATGAGATGGTACTAAATTTGTAAATATGGTGCTATGATTGTATTTTTTTGTACAAGCTGGTTCACAGCTATTTAAACTGTGATTATACATGCATTAATGATTCCCTACACTGAAAAATGTAGTGATATTTTAATCACGTCCACAACTGCATCTTTTAAGACATGATGGTACCCTGCAGATCCCAAAGAAGATAGAGAATACTTAAGTTGATAATGCTTAAAATGAAGTTTTCTGGGAGTTGTGCTTAAAAGATTATATAACTGAGAGAAGATCCCACTGCAGCTGAAGTGATTTGTGGTTCACACAAATGAGGTTTCATCTGGTACAAGATGGTGAATGTATAATTTTTAGCTGATGTCTAAGAGAGATGCACATGTGTTAATATCCCCCTATCCCTGACAAGTATCTGATTGTGTTCTGTGTTACAAGGAAGTTGAACTTCACTGAAAGGAAAACTAAATGCAGTCCTTTTTTTCATTGAATGAAAGTCTTTGCTCTGTGTGTGTGCACAAGGAATTCCATTGCCTCTGCCCAGCATAGAAGGGCTCCTGCCAAGCCATTGGAATGACTGTGCAGGTGCAGAGGGCCAGGGCTGCGCTTTCTGCACGTCTCCATGCTCCCAGTGGCTCACACAGTAAGGTACTAGGACACTGAGCTCAAATCTTCTCATGGTACAGGATGAATTATTCAGCTACTGAGAGATGCTCTGAAAGATTTAGTTTGCTTTTTGATTGTTAAATTTGCCCAGTCATTAGTACAAAGTCATTAATACACCTGTTGGTAGAAAGCACAGTAACATTCAGTGTGGTTTATGACCCTCCCAGTAGTGGAAATGTCAGTGCCATTAAGTAACAGCTCTGCTGATGGAATAAGTCTTAACACTGGAGAGTTTATCAAGTCTGTTACTGCCAAGAGAGAGCTAAAAAGACTTTAATTTATTAGTCTTCTGGGAGAGCCAAGGACCCAGCCATACTGAGGCCCGCCCCTAGTTTTCATGGATTTCAGTGCATTGAAGAAGTTATTCCAGCACTTTCCAGGAGTGGCATGTGCCATACATTTGCCAGTTCTGTGACAGGAATTTAGCACCTGGAAATACTTTTCTAACCCTAGATGTCCATTGGTGTCACAAAAAGAAGTGCAAATTCTTTTCCAGATGATTTGAAGGCAAGTTTCTGGGGAAAGTTTACTGACCATCTATATCCCAATGGGATTTTGCTGTCTAACTTACAGCTCTGGTTTGTGACGTCTGTGATCACTGTAAAGGCAGTAATACTGTCCTTCATGCCATGGGTCTGGGGTCATGTTGATGCACAAGCGACCACCATCCACACCCTTGCAGTCGTGGGCATGGTAAGATCTTGAAATTCAGTGACCTGAGGTGCAGGTTGGAGTATCCTCGTAAGCTTTCTCTTTGGTCCAATGTGCTGGAGCCCTTTTCCCTGAAGCAAAAATGAGGGGTTCAGTTTAGGACTCAAATAATGTAAAATAAAGGCATATGGTTTCAAATGTATCTACTGATTATAGGCATCTTTAGATTTTGGTAACCCCTCCTGAGATACCCTAGAGGAAACTTGACTTTTAGAAAGGACTGAGAAGCCCATCTCTGGGGAAGAAAAGGACTTCTGGGAGATAAAGTTTTTCATTATCATCATCATCATCATCATTCCTTTCTCATTATGTGCATGGTATGGATTACACAAACCCCCCCCATGATTCTAATATTTTTTGAGAATTAAGTCAGTAACTTTTGGGGGTATGTGTAACCATTCTGTGATTAAAGAAGCTGTTGGTCTTATTACAATTCATGTTCTAAAGCTTTTTTTTTTTTTTTAATACTACTAATTAATTTTCAGCTAAAGAAACTGTATTTCATAATCTATATTTCTACTGGACTTGAGTGTCTTACTGGGAGCTCAATTGAAAAAGCATATTTCTGAATATAGCTTGCTTTTTTATCATATGAATGTAACCACAGAGTTTACTAGGAATAAAACATAATAGAAATAGTATACAGTTATTTGATCAGAAAACTTTTGTAACAAACCTATGCATTTACTAAAGGAATTTCTAAAAGTGACAGTTTTAAATTGTATTATTATTTATATACGGTAAAAATTATATATATGTATGAATTTGCTCCTCTCACTATTTTGTGGAAGTATTTAGAATGTAACTGATCATCATTTCTGAGAAGAAAATTTAAAAGCCATTTTCTTACAATGTAATTCTGAGAACTGTGAAAATACAAAGCAATACCATGTAGATTTTGTAATCAATAAACTCAGTAAGTAGTAGTTATTTAATATTAAAATTGGCTTTTTAGAAATAAATTGCTAATAATTAGTCAAAATTAATGCAAATATTTACTTGGGAAAGGTTCACCTAAGATGTTTCAAGACTATCGTATTATAATGGTTCCTAATTAATCCTGTGGGCCAGAGCCTGCAGATGCACACCACAGAGGAGGTACTAATATTGACATTTCTGGTTTTGGACTTTTACTTTGTTGCTTGCTTTAGTATAAAATTAAAAATTCCTTTTTTTACTTTAGAGAGTGGAACACGGTAAAATATGCCATGTGCTTTGCTGCTGAGCCCGCTGGGGCTGGTGGTGCACTGCCCACAGTGCCACCAGTGGTGCTGGCTCTGTGCTTGCGGTGCTGACGGGTGCAGGGCGTGGGAGACCCCAGAACCAGCAGGCTCCTGAGCTGCCCAGGGCATGCCAGGGTCAGGGGCGTGACTCAGGGTCATGCCAGGCACCTTCTCCCTGGGAGGAGCTGTGGAAAAGCAGGTGGATCTGAAGAAAGACCCTTTTACATGAGTAGGAAAAAAAAAAAACATTCCCAAGATCACAAACAAGCAGAATGTAGAAGCCAAGACAGTAGAAAACACCTGCTATCACATCCATATGATCACGTTTGTTTAGTTTGGTTTGGATTCATTGTATCTCCCTAAAGCATATGAATGCTTTATGGCTGAATGCTGAATGGCTTTCATTTACATGTTTTATACCAAAGTTTTAATGTCAGGTCTTCAAATTTTGTAAGAAAAAAAAAAAAAACCACAAAAAAACACTACACACACACATATACACATACACAAAACCATCAAAACAAACCAAACAAAAAAACCCCATGGAAACAAAACACAGAAACAAGAAAATAGGATCATTTCTTCTGATGAGGGTTTTTTTTTTCCAAACAGTATTCAGCAGATGATTCTTGGGTGATCCAAGGATGCTGAATATTCTTTTAAATGTTAGTATTTAATGAAATATTTTAGTATTGCATGTTCTGCTGTAGAATGGGAAAAATATTTTGGTGGATGCAATGTCAGGCTGATTCTTCAATTGTCAGTAAGCGTTCTTCCACAAATGGGCTGTCAGAGAAATGGTTATAAAAAATAAACTGACTGTTTTTGAGTAACCCAGAATGTCTCCCTTTGACCAGTTGCTCAGCCTGGACAGCTGTATCCTTGCAGACGAAGTGCCTTACTGGCTGTTACTTTACCTGGCTTACATTTTGAAATTCATTTATACCGTGTAGACTACAGAACAGAAAAGGCTAGAGAGGAAAACCAACACTTTATTTCAAATTGACTGACAAAAAATCAGCTGTAATAAGGATGTCAGATGTGTTTGCACTATGTGATGCAGCACAGCACATAATCTGTTGCTGTTGAAGGATTTTGAAAGTTTATGGTGTGGTCTGGGAGAAAACATGACAATAGTGTTGCAAATAAATGAAGACAATGCAAGACTGTTCCATTTTTATACAGTAGATTTTTAAAATAGCTTTAATTTGTGGTATAGTGGACTTCTGAGTAGGGCCTATTCTGCTTTCTGTTTACAATGATCATGTGTATTGTACCTGTGTAACTGTGGGTAGAACTGGGCTCTTGCTACTTACAACAGAAGGAATAAAGCTAACAATTACATATATATTACTGTAATACATCTATTTGTGTGTTTATAAGCATAAAGTTCCTTCTCCATTTCAAGACTGATAATTTCCTATTCTGGAACGGTTTTATAAATTGTTCTAAATTTTTAAACTTTTGATACAGGCAATGATTTTTGGGGTAATTTGTAATTTGTACTTCACTGTAAACAATTAGAAAATGAGTGTTTCTTCATGTTCAAGTAACACTAGTGCTATAAGTATTAAAATTGTCTGTTAGTCTATGATACAAAATGTCCACATACATTTGTCCCAAATAATGAGTTTTAAAGCCATAAAAATGGCTCTTTGAGATTTAAGAAATGAAAGGTAGGTTTCATTAATATGATTCTTAAGATTGTATTATTTTGTCAAAACCGAATTAACACGAGCACGATGATTTGAGCTCTAAATCCTGTTGCTTCTGCTATGCAGAAATAGAATCCTATTGTTTAAACATCTTTGATAACGGAAGTGCTTAATTCTGTTGTTATTTCGCCGTTTTACAGTTCTTGGGGATTGTTCTAATAAAGATTTCCATACAAGCCGGAGTGCGTCTGCACCGCGCCGGGCTGTACGCGGGGCTGTGCGGGGCGGGCCGGGGGCTCTGCCGAGCAGAGCGGGGACGGGGCGGCTCCGGCTGCGCCGGGGCGGAGCGGGACGCGGGGCGCGTTTGGTGCCGGCGGAGCGCGGGCTTCGAGGCGCCTTTGGTGCTGAGGGCATGCGGGGCGACCGCTGCCGCGTACGAGCAGAGCAGAGGAGGCCCCGGAAGGGGCCACTGCCGCTGCTCCTGGTTGGAGGGGAATTCTGGGGTTTATTTATAAAGGATGGAAGATTGTTTGTTACATTTTTTCATTTAAATTTAAATTTTTTAAACAATGTAGTAATAAACCATACTGGGTTTTGTCTGAATCTGAATTGAGATCTTATATGAAGCAAGGTGTATGGCTGAAATGATACCATAGAACTCAGCAGAAATCTTTTTTGGAGTTTAGGAGGCTCACAGTCATATTTTCCCCTGTGTTTGTGAGAAGTGAAGAAACCTTTGTTGTACACCATGACTTGGCTGAGCATCACACACAGATGACCGTGGCAGATGACTCCCAGTCTGGCCAGGGGCCTGTTACATATGTTTTTCTGGAGGACAGGAAACGAAAAAGGGCACCACCAAACCCCATGCAAAAGCTTTTCAGGGGCGGGGATGGATTTCAGCAGGCGTAGCAGTGGAGCAATTATTTGGAGTCAGGAAAAAGGAAGAATTTGGACTCAAGGTTAAGGTATGCCTTGTAAGTCATTCTGTATGTGGGGAGCCTGGTCTGAAGTTGCTTCTGGCATTCAGCATTCCCTGCAATGAGACCTTGAATTAGCAAAGCAAGTTTTTGAGTTAGCAAAGAAAGCTGGTATGACTGTATGTTTGGGATTCGGTGGCTGAATAGTGAACAGATGTAGACATAGAATCTGTGTACGCATAGTTGCAGCATATATCATTAAGGGAAAATGAGTGTGTATGGGGCTTGTACTATATGATGCTATTTTTCAGCAAGGGTTAAATGCTATCAGTGTTGGTGGGGAGACTGATTTGTTTGTGCTGTCCAGTCACTGGCCATGAGTAGCAAGTACTTGTTCAGCCCAGGTCTATGCCACAAGGGGTGGTAGGCAGCTGCTGGAAAAGGGAACTTGTGACGAAGTTGTGGGTTTGGTCCCTGTATGGGCTCTTCACCTAAGAGTTGGGTTTGATGATCTTTGAAGATCCCTTCCAACTCAGAATATTCTGTGATTCTGTGAAAGCAAATGCTTATGGAGAGGAGAATGACACAGCCTAGGAGGTTTAGATGTGGGCCAGTTCAGTCCGAACTAGACAGTGAAAGGTGAACAAGCAAAAGTGATCTTTAGAGGAATATTGGTGTTCCTTGAGCCCAGGTTAGCAGCTAGACTGATCGAGGCCATGCCACATGGGAAGAGGTACATTACAGTTGCTTGGAAGAGATAAAAGACACTACTGTTCTATGGTAAATTTCCATGAAAGAGTATTTACTTTTGTTTCCCTTTTATTTGTTTAGGGTTTTTTTTTAATTTAACATTTAATCCAATGCAAATTTGGCAAACAAAAAACCTACATGCATTTTGTTTTGTAAAACATTGCTGTAAAGCTCGATTTTTTTTCATGCCAGAAAGTAACAATAGCAGTAAAGCATTGTGCAGGTTAAAGAATATTGAGTTCAAGTGATCATGTATAGCCTTGCAGAATCTAACATAGTGTACCCAGACACTGGAAGGTACGATTGTAATATTAAAGTTATTTTAAGGGGATTCTGGATCATAGAGGACCTTTGCTATATCTCATATGTATGTTGTTATTTTGATTAAAATCTGGACATTTTTATTTTTTGAACTGACATTAGTATCTCCTGTTATCACATGCAGCCTGTTGGAACTGACTGCAGCTATTAGTTATGTTGCCCTCCTTCAGAAAATGTCAAGTTTACTAACAAAATTGCTTTCTTGCCTCTTTTAAAATTTGTTTTCAGACTGATGGGTTTTTTTATTTCACATGGTTTTCTTGCTGTTCACATTGCATTTCAATCTAATGTTGGCTGCATGCCATAGAAACTTCAATCCACATCCAGATTAATTCAAAGCCTACTTGGAGCTTTTTCTCATGCACCAGCAGTCTGCTCTCCAGTCTTTTCTAGGGATCCTCCTTTTGCACAGTGTGTTCTTTTTAGTTAGCCAAGAGGAATGACATATGGTGAAAGTCTCCCCAGCAGCCCTGGAACACGGACCAGTGACCCATGTCACCACTTGATGGAATGCAGCATGGCTACCCGTTTTCAGTCAGTAGGCTTGTTTTGGGAAGCACCTGTGTTCTGAGCACCTTGCTCATGGAGGTGCCCTCTCCAGCACTGGTGCCAGCTGCTCAGGGAGCGGGGAAAAGAGGCTGCCTCACTCTGCTCTGGCACCATGAGTTGTCATTGTGCTGCAGTTACTCTGGGCCACAGTAACAGTGCAGCATTGGTATGGTCTGACTGAAATTTCTGCTAAAGAAGGAAATGGTAATGTAACTGGCCTGTTACAGTCAAAGAGACCCTGGTCATAAATATGGGATGAAAATATTTCTGGTTTTGTCTCAGCCAGCATCTGATGTGTACCATCTTTGTGGTTTGACTTTGCAGATGAATGTTGCTTTTGGTGCATTTTCTGCAATAAGCTGGCATGTTGCTTTGCAAATCCACACATCTGCAGATGGCTTAAAGAAGGAAAGGATTGTTTTATACGGAGCTTCGTAATGTAGTTTCTGGTTGCCATTATTTTCAACACATCTGACCAATTCAATTTCCTGTCTTGAATCAACTTTCATTTCACTAAGTCCCAGGTTCTCATTTCTGTTGGTTTGGCTGGGCTCTCTGGGCAATCTGTTTTAATTTTAGAGTTAAATTTTAGCCTCTTAATGAAAGAGGCTAAGTTTGGAAAAGACTCAGTTCTCCCAGGAGAAGGGTCTATACTTATTTTGCTCCAAATGATAATGTCATAAGGGTTTTGTAGTTTTTATTTTACTTTTTGTTTGTTTGTTTGTTTTAGTTTATGAAGTTCCACTTTCCTACAGAAATACTGACAATTTGAACAGTCATGACATTGGTATGTTGAAACTCACAAGTGGGCTGCATTTTGAGAACACTAACAATGGTCCAAACGAGATTAACAAATCAAAGTATAACAGCCAACTGTAGCAGTTCTGGGTCACGAGAGCTTAAAAAAAATTGTTGTTAAACTCTTTGTGAGTTTTATATTAGTGGCTCTTGCATTGCAGGGGCAACTCTTTCTGAACTGATGTTGTGATAAACCTGCACGCATATTTGAATGTATCAGTGGAGCACATGTCTGAGCATCCCAGCCCACCCAGTCACCTGTACAGAGACACTGAAGATCAAAGTGCATGTCGAAAGGTAACATTTTTATGCATTTAACTATGCATAACTTAGATATACACTTCTTTGATCTTAAAATCATATTTTGGCTAAGTGCCAGTATCCATATTACAGGAATGCTAATATTTCTGCTGATTGTTTCTGAAAATAGAAAAAGTGGCTGCTAGTGATTCCCATGTTCAGCATATTGCAGCTTACATAGTATTTAAATTATATTTTTATGATTAATTTACTTGAATGAGCTGCTAACTTACATTAAACAAAACTCAACCTCTTCCCTGTGTGATTTTTTTTAATGTAGTAGCCATCTTAAACATGTAATGGCATAATTTTGAAATAAGAAAACATGTAATTATTTTATATACTAGTATACTGTTACTTGTCCTAAGTTTCCCCTATTTTGGTAATAACCTTTGGTTTTGGGAGACTTGGAGCAGGAGACATCTTCTTCCATGAGATTAACTTGGGAAATAATATTGGTGCCGTTTGTGATGGCAGCTGTTACATCATTCAGAAAGGGGATTTGTTTCTGTTGCAGTATGGCAGTTTTTTTAAAACTGCTCTGACAGCTCTGGCACAGGAAGACTCAAAGCCCAGATTCTCTGCTGCAGTCTCCTATTTTCAATGCAGTCTGCATTTTCCCAGCCCTACCCACAAAAGTCTCACAGAGTTTTTAATAAACAAATATCTGCTCATGCACTCAATAGTAGCAAAAGATCAATGCTCCTGCTTCCCATTTTCATAGGGAAATAGGAAAATTGCTCCCCCATGTATTTTAATCATGTTCTGACTTTGGAACTGAACAGAAAGAGGCGTTTCATAAATAAGCTTAAACTTGCTTTTGTTTCAGGCAACCTGACGCTACTCAGTTCTTCAAATAAGACTGAATAATTACTTTTCCTTAAAGGGGCTCAGTGCAAGTGCCCAAGTTGCATTTCAAATTACCAATTTATGCTAACATCTAAATTGACATTATTTAGCATTTAACTGGTAAAACTTCAGCATATCAGACAAATGAACAAAAAGTAGTTTGTCTACTGCTACACATGTACTTTGGTATCATGCAGATAGATGAAGCTAGCTTAGGTACTGAAAATGGCATCTGGAATCCAGTATTCGACCCAGGGCATTTAACTCAGAAGTTATGAATACTCAAATAAAATGTAAGGTCAGTCACGTTCCACTACAGCCCCCATCTTGAGTGTTTTGTGAAAAAAAGATTTTAAAAAGGTAGGATAATAAAAGCCTTAAACCAGTGGAGATGGCTTTGGCTACTCAGATTAGCTCAGACATCTATGAGCAGCACTTAAAACAGTGCCAGCATGTAACTTAGAGAACTTTATTAATTCAGAGCTTGCCATCAAAGTTCTGCTCACAAAAGTCATCAACAGAGAACACTACCTTTTTCAAACTGAAATGTTTTGACCAGCACCATTAAGGAATTTCACAGAGTAGACTCTAATGCATAGTTGGGAGGGGAAAGAAAAGGGATATGGACACATACACCTTTCCAAAGTACAGTTTCCTTCTGATGCAAATGAAGTTTAAGTGAGCAAGGGGGAATCTATCCATCTTAAGTCATTGAAAGAAACTAGTCTTTGAAGACAAAAACCTGTTGGATGTGTAGTAACCTTTGTGCATCAAATTAGTGTATCAAAATACGCTCTACTAGTAAGTCTTAGCACATTAACAGCTCTAAAGACAGTGGACTGTAGTGCATTTGACTGAATTCCAGTCATTGTTCATATGCAGTTTGATATTGGTCAGTTAAAATGCCAAACTAGATTTTACTTTTAAAAAGCAGACTGTTCAAGTATTGCCTCTTATTTATCACCTTGCTTAACAAAATCACAAGATAAAAACATGGAAGAAAACAAAAGCTGAAGTAAGAAAGAATCAAAATGTTAAAGCAGATGTGACTTCAGGTTCTCCACTTGCCACGTCACAGTTTAAAATCTGTCCTACACGTCCCCAGTTTCTCTCCCCCTCCCCCGGTGTGCATCCTCAGAAACAGCATTGCTTTGCATGTGTATAGCACATATTTGGAGTGTTTCAAGACCCATATAAGTCCATTAAATGATTTTTACTATCAATGGAAATAGATATGAGCCCTCCTGAAGGACTTCAGTGTAATGTTCCTCAGTATACCAGGGACCTTCTCTTAAAATTGGAGATTCAATTTAAGCACTTGACAAATGATCACAGTTCAGCCATAGACACAGCAACATTTTTGCTTGGCATGCTACAGCAGAAACTTTATTCAGTTCTTTCTGAAAATATTCGCAACCAAAATTTATTTTTGGAAACTCACAGAAATAAGCTTTAACATATAGGCTGTATACAACTCAAATACAGGTAATACTTTTTAGCAATAACTTACAAATACAAACTAATGATAAACTACAATTTCACAAAGAATTGTAAACATTTTGCACAATTGTCAGTCCTTTCTTTTAGGCAAAGTGCTCTTTTGATGACAAATAAATTAACACACACATAACTAGAGCAGACTATTTCCAGACAATACAAAAAGGTGTTTAATAAGGCTTGTAAACAATGTAATAGTTACTTATGCAGAATCCATAAAAGTGTCTTGCAGGCTAAATAGATGTACATACCTGGGCAAAAATTTTCTTGAAAATGCTCTGGGTGTTAAATAAAAAGTTAACATTAATATCTTTCCAATGATATTTTCAATACACTATGACTTAAGGTTACATCTTTAATAGTTTAGATCCCTGATGAAAAGGAATTAGGTGTGACTTAGTGGCAGTTGTGTCATTGAATGGGGTAGCAAAGGCTGAAGTCCAAGAGCTGTAGGTGAATGAGCTACAAAAACAGAAACATTTACCAGTCAACTTCATTGAAAGTAACAAAAGATTAAAAATCAGTAAATCCACTGGGTAATGACAGTTCACTGTCCCAACCCTGCAGCATGTTGTGTTTTTCTTAACCCAGCACCTGCACTCCACCCACAGGCCACCCTTAACACCACTGCTCTGGAGGAAAACAAGCTCAGGCCACAAATGCAGCTCAGCCTAGTTCTCCCAAAACCTTCACACTCCCTCCTAATCACAAATAGGAGCCAAAGTTGTTGACTTGCTGGGTCATAAGACAAACAAAGACTGAAGCACTTTTGACCACCAGGCTCTCGCCCTCCCTCCCATTGTGTGTTACTGAGAGGAAAGCTGAAGCTCTCAGAGAATTTGCTGGATTGAGCATACTCACAGTCCATGGGACAAAAGCCAGGCAGCAGGTGGCAAACAGTTTTCATTAAAATTAAGTATTATTAAATATGTGAAGTAGATGTTTAAATAAGTATTTAATTTCTTATTCTTGTTTTAATAGTCTAGAAGAAGCACAAATAGTGGTCTTCATACTCAGACCTTCAGCCATGCTATTGCAGTGAAGGGCTACTGCTTTCTTAATGAGGTGTAGATAGCAAGTACAGTATTGATATATCCATTAGCTTTCTTTAATCAGAACTTGGTAAACTGTCTTGCTACAGCTGATAATGTTTTTATGAGGAGAAAAACAGCAAAGCTGTTATACTTACCATCCATGTAGCTGTGCAGAGCAGTGAGCATAGTCCCATCCTGGGGTACATATGCAGAGTATGCCATTTCTTCTAACATGGGTGGAGACAACCTGGAGGGCTGAACTGCTGTGACAGGAGCAGTAGATGAATGATTAGGACTAACATGTTTCTTATGGCGTGCTCTGCAATTCTGAAACCACACCTGAAAAAGAGGGAAACATACATCACATTGATAGATTGCATTCAATACTAGCACAACAACAACCTTGGAGCTTATCTTAAGCTGAGTTTGCATAGTTAATTTGGCCTTTGATACAATGCTGACAGTCCAAATGGAGAAATATCCGTTCTAAACATACAAGTGTGGTCAAGTCAGGAATGCATCTTCAGTACCCAGCAGCCCACCAAGGACATGGACTGGCACAGTGAGGGGCTGGGCACCTCCCAGGGCCGGTGTCCCCCAGGCCAAGCAATATCACCTGCAACGCCGCTCCACTTGGACTGCACCACCCAGCACATCCCAGACACAGTCTTCTCCCGCCTGGAACTACTGACAGCAAAGCATCTTTCACATACCATACCCACTTGGCCTTTTCACATGGAAATAATACAAGATTCCTTTTTTTTTAAGGCTTGATTGCAGCAGCCAGATACCTCATTTCTGTAGAAACACTCTGTCAGTCTTCCAGGCTAGAATGAGCCAAGGCAGCTCAAAATTTATTTTTATTTATATTAACATATAAATACATAATTTGTATTATATTTTAAAAATCACATTTACATATAAAAATACACCCATATGTTTGCTGAGAGACATCTTCAAGGAAGGATTCCAAGTTTGTGTTTCAGTTTGGTTGGCATAGGTATATATTTTAACTCTGCTCTCTAGAACAAATGACTAGATATTCACTTGCTCCTAATGTCATACCACAGACACTTTCAAAAAGAGTGCAGGTCTTAAGAACAAACTACTACAGTCAAATATGTATTTGGAATAACTTAATGCCAATTTCTATACTGTTTAGGCTGAGAAGTTTCTTCCTAGAAGACTTAATCCCTCCACACAAAGTGTAAGAGGAATACAGCAAGTTTTCCAAATTACATTGCTTGTTCTAGACCTATTCCTGACTAAGGATGCTGTCCTGAAGTTAAAAGAGATTATGATCTTTTTCCATGTTAGAATAACCTCAAAGAAAATTGTGGTTGAGCATTTCCAATGGATGAGTACCAGACTGTGGGTCAAGTAACTTCACACTGTTACCTGTATAACACGCCTGCTCAAGCCTGTTCTTTCTGCCAGTTTCTGAAGTGTTTGTGCATCTGGATTGTTGTCCTGAGCAAACTGTGCTTGCATAACCTGAAAAGGGGCAAGATATGAGATTGTAGCAGCATTTATGTCAAAAGACACATTAGACAGTCTTCTCAGACTATGGTACTACTCCTTGCCTGTCTTCAGGAAACTTTTTTTTTTGTGATCACTAGTCTCTAGAGAGTACCCAATACATTAAAAAAAAAAAAAAAATCCCCCAAAGCCAAAGTACAAGTCCTTGCTATGCTTGAGTGAGCTGTGACATTTACCAGAAATTAGAGAAATCCATTCTGCTTGGCAGTAGTAAAAACCGGAAAAAGTCCTCAGTAAGACTGCATTAAAAGAACTGTAGGAGAAAAGTCACTGCAAAGCAACTTAAATATGCTCAACAAACACCTATAGCAGCAGACCACAGCATAAAAAAGGCATGAGCCATGATCCACCACTCTGAACTTGTCAATCACTATCTGCATCCTATGTCATATGGAGCAATTGATCTTCTTTTCATCTCCATGGAGGATGCAGGAATGCTCCGTGCTTCCTTTGCCTTTCACCAACCCAAGAAACATAGGTTCCACTGTGGCTGACTTGAACTTCCTGGTGGTTTGGTTACTCATCTTTTGACAAAAAATTGAAGTCAGCACTTGTCTTAAGGATATAAATTACACCTTTTTTGGGGGAAGTAAATGTCAATTTGGCCTGCATCCTGAAGAATTTCACAGGTTTTTTAAGGATTTGCCCTGTTTATGAAAGTAGGGCTTCATGGATTTCTGCAGGGTATCTTCAGCAATTTCAAAGCATTATTTTGTTTTTTGATTTTTGACCCATCAAACTTCGCCTGGTTTCATCTTTGAAATTCAGACTACTGCTTTCCACATTCAGAAGCTGTTTACTTTTGTAATTTTTCATAGAATCACAGACTGGTTTGAGTTGGAAGGAACCTTAAGAGCTCACCTTGTTCCAACCCTATGCCATGGCAAGGACACCTTCCACTGTGCCAGGCTGCTCCAGCCCCAGTGCCCAGCCTGGCCTTGGACACTGCCAGGGATCCAGGGGCAGCCTCAGCTGCTCTGGGCACCCTGTGCCAGGGCTGCCCACCCTGCCAGGGAACAATTCCTGATTCCCAATATCCCATCCAGCCCTGCCCTCTGGCAGTGGAAGTCATTCCCTGTGGTAGGGAAAAGTGCAGGTGAACTCGAGATGGGAAGAGATGATGTTGACTCTAGTTCAGAAGGCTGAATAGTTTCTTTATTATAACTATATTTCAATACATTAATATATTATTTAAGGAGGAGATACTAAAACTACATCTTCTAACTATTATATCTAACTACTGTGTCTGTCTTGTGATTCTCTCCCCAGAGAGAGTCTAGACACAGGTGCATTCTATTAGCTATCAGGGCTAAACAATGCTCACTAGTATCTAATCAACTAATCATCTCAAGTAAACAATTCTCTAATACATTCTACATAGAAAAACAAGAGACAGAAATAGAAATTGTTTTCTCTTTTCTTTCCTTCCCTGCTCCTTTATGAAAATTTCCTGAGGGAGCAGAAAATGTGAGTACTACAATTCCCTCTTGTCCTGTCACTCCAGGCCCTTATCCAAACTGCCTCTCCAGCTCTCTTGGAGACCTTTTAGGTCCTGGAAGGTGCTAAAGAACAAAACCGTCAAAACAGCACGGACATTATTTTGTACAAGTACTTTGTGAGGTAATTACATGCTGCCACTCTGACCGTGCACTTATCCCAGTGCTTCTCTTGTTGGAAGTAAACTCTTATAGCAGCCTCAAGGACAGGTGCAGAGGTGCAGCAAGCAGATAGAAAGTATCATTAAATAACAAGATGTCGTAACACCTCAAACACCTGCTAAAGTATGTTACAATCTACTTTGAACCGGAAAAGAAGGGAACTTGGAAGTTTCAATGACTGCAGCTGGGAAGAAGTCCTGAATACAGTTCCCGTTCTAATGGCTGGTCTTATCTCCCTTTCAGCTTCTGCTGGGGAAAAAAGTTCCCTTTTGCTGAAGTTCAAGCTCAATGTCCCGAGCCCTTGCCCTGTGCACCTGGTTGGATTATTGCTTATGTGCTTTTTTTGTGTTAACACCACTTCCTGTCTCCAGTCTCATGACTATAATAGGAACCCAAGCTTTGAACAGCTCCATGCCCTTTTTTATAGCACTACTTTAACACCTCACATGTTATTACACCTCAGGATGAGTTTCTCAACTGCTTTCACTATAAGAGGACAGGCCAACAAAACAACTCACATTGTGACCAGAAATTCAAAGACCTGTTAAACTGAAGACAAGGATGTACAGCCAGGATTAGGTAGAAAATCACAGCTTCCTTCTCACTACAGGTTAAAACCTCTAAATGTTGTCTCACCATTCCCTCTTTCATTGGAAGCTGGCCCTATCTTAGAGTTTTTCCCTAGAAAGCTAATTTAAGTGGCTATCTAGAGTTTGAAATAGCTCTGGACTGTCTCGATAGAGTTAACTCTTGTCAAGGCAACAAAAATACAAGAAACCGGGAAAGCAGGGGAGATGCAGGCACTACAACAATTCCAACTTCCATCCTATTAATCCCTTGAAGCCATATAGAGTACCCATCTTTAGTACAACTTTTTGCATTGCATAATCTAAAAAATATTTTGTTTTTATTATCCTTAGTGGTGTAAATGGCTGATTAAGTAGAGTTCATTAAGCAATCAAAATAGAACTACCTTTTTTGTTTCCACTCTTCAGAATTACAACCTTCCCCCAGGGAAATAAAGAGCTTGAAGAGTACTATTTCATGTTAAACTTCCAGAAACATGCTGTGTCTTGATAGTTTATGAAATAGTTTAGAGCATTCAAGCTTTTCTTTCTCCCTGTATGCATAAAACTTTATATTGGTTCAGTGCCCGTGTCCTCCATTAACCTGAGCTACACAAGTTTTTAGCACTGTGTCTACCTGGAGCTGATCTGCTGTGAAGCTGGTCCGAGCTCTTTTTGCTGGTTTTGGATGATTAACATCTTGTTCTGTTAGTAGTGCTCCTTCCACACTAATCCCATTGCCTGAAACATTAAAAAGAAAACAACACTGCCTTCTAAACATTCACAATGATGTTGTAAGTCAGACTGTTCTCCAACAATAACCAACAGCAGTTGGTCAGCTGAATTTCAGCTTTAAAAAACCATAATCTATTCGAAATTCAATTGATCTAACATCATATTATGCCCTAAACAACTCCCTTGCAAGTGAGGGAAGAAATAAATCTAACACAATATTTTATCAACAGGATATGCTGTTACTTTCTTTTCCTTAGGATACAAAACAAGTTCTGCAGACTAAAAAAACAAAACAAAACAAAAAAAAAAAAACCAAACAAAACCAACCAAACAAACAAAAAAAAACACCCCCAAAAACCCAAAAAACCCCATCAACCCAAACCAAAAGAAACAAATAAAATCCCCCAAACGTGAAATAATTTACCATTATTTTGATTCAAGTACCTGTGCTTCCAGTCTTAGTAAAACCAGTCAATCATCTCCCAGTATGGAAAACTAAGTAAACCCCAACAATTTAATTAAATTTGAACCACAAATATAGTTCTTAACACAAGCAGTATGTTACCATTTTCAACTTCTCTTTTCAAATTGTCCAACATGCAGTCATAATGTACTCTGCAAAGGACTTTCTCCTCAACCAAAGCGAACTCCTCTCCAGTTGAGAGCTGTCTTTTGCAGGAGAAGCATGCGAAGCACGCCAGGTGGTACACGTTGCCTTTAGCCCGCCGGACCCAGTCGGTGGAGTGGATGTGCCGCCCGCAGCGGGAGCAGCGAGTGCCGTAGCGCCTGCAATGAGAACGGCAACCAGGGGAAACTTAGACACCGACTCGGGCAAAGCCAAGCTGCGGCAGGATTAGAGGTGATCGGGTTGTGGCAGCGCAACTAAAGCCCACGGCATGACTGCGTTGGCATTGCAAAAAAAAGAAAATCAGCAAGTTTCTATATGACAACTTAAGGCAAGACACTACTGAAATACAGAGGTTAGTATTTTCAGAAGGCAAAGAGCAAAACCGAAGCATTTTAACTGCTACATGAATTAATAGTTCCTCATCATTCCTCTTATAAAGATAATTACTCTTAAAAGCTGAAAGATGGAAACAGCAGACTGTTCAAAATTCTCCCTCTTTTTCAAAAGCTGAAAGATGGAAACAGCAGACTGTTCAAAATTCTTCCAATCTTCAAATGTATTTCACATTACTCTAGTGGTAGTCTGAACTAATATATATAACTAATATATTTAGCTAGATTACCCCTTGACTAATCTTTCAGCATCTTCAGCAGACAGGGGAAAACGTGCATCTTCATAGTTATTTCCTCAATTCACATCACATTATGATTTTTAAAGACACTAAAAAGATCTCCATTATTACACTAGAAAATTTATCTTTGAAGAGGAAAGTAGCCATCAAAATATGTTGATTATTTAGATAAGAATTTGTCCTGAAGATCTTTGTCCCCAAATTTTTTTCAAGTCCCACAAAATTTAGTTTTTTTCAGAAGTTTACAGCATTCAGCTTGCCCCCTCCCACTCTGTGTCAAACTTGACTAGTTGGATGCAATCTATTCACTGCACAGCTGAGAATCCCAGAAATAGTTTAGTCTAGCAATCAAACTAGAGCAGTACTAGCAATCGCATCAAAATTAACAGCAGCAATTTTTGCTGTTTTCTGGATCAAAGACTTTGCATCCTGAATACTACACTGCCAACACAAATAATATTATCCCTTGCAAGATTAGCCTATAATTTTGAAATAATCACATTCTAAATCAAACTGATCACAGAAAGGTATAACTGCTGAAAGCTTCTTTTAAATATAATGGGATTTATTCTGGGTTGATTTTGCAGCTCCTTGTGATGCCTTAAGCCCCACACCAATGAAGCACTACTCCAAAGAGATCATCTCAATTTTACATTGCATTCTCAGCCAGCATTATCCAAGGATCATTCTTTACACATATGATGGCTTTACAACCATACTGCGGCAGGGACTCTGACTTTTTTTTCCCCTCGGTGCATACACGAGCAAGTGATGGTACAAATACAGCAGCTGTGTGCAACAGGGGAAGGGCAGGTTGGTGACTTAGCAGGCAGTCACATTACACAGACTTAGGGCTTCCCAAGTCCCTCCTCAAGAAAAGTCAGAGTTTAAACTGCTGAAAATAAACCTAGCAAATGAAAAAGAAAGAGCCTCAAGTGAATTTCAGTTGTGGCTGAAGTGAAAAGCAATAAGCAAGTATAACAAGTTCTGATAAATTATATTCCTGGATGATATACCTGAAATAATCAAGTTTGCAGAAGATATCTTTATCTTTGATGTAGCAGCTGGTGTGCCTTCCCAGGGATGTTCTGCAAACGCTGCATGAGAGGCAGCGCACATGCCAGCAGAGGTCATTTACCTGCAAAAACCCAACAAAAAACCACCCCTCAATACCTGTACTACCAATATTGCATTTTATATTTACAAACCCTGGTTTTTTTCCAGAAATGATCAAAAGTTTTATGCACCATGCTTCACAGAAAAATTATCTTGAATGCAGAACGTTTTCCCTATAGAACTGCATGTATATTGAAGGTAAACTAATTTGATTCAAGTCTTCAGAATAAGCTTTCATGGGTTTGTAATTAAAAGCAGGAGAAGAGGAAGCAAGAGATACAAGTTCTGTGCAGATGTTTTGCACCCAGTTCTGTTCTCATAGCATTAGAGTAAGAGAGCAAGTTTTAGCCTTATGTGACCTTGGGAAGGCAACTAACTTACACACTGCTATTTCCTAGTCTGCATAAATTCCTGCCTAACAAAAAACAAATGTTGCAAAGTTATTTAAAATTTTAAAACATGAGTATTGAAGAGAAAAAAGGTCTGTCAAATAGAAGCACACCATGAACCACTCCTCCATTTGCCACGTTTTTGTTAAAGCAAAATTGGTGAATGACATCTGAGTTTCAAAACAGCAGCAGGTGTTTTAATAGCAAGTTTGATATTTCTTTAAGATGTCCATAGCAAAACTAAACATAGTCACGGAATGCAGAAGAAAGCAGCATTTTGAAAACTTACATATAATTTTGGGGCATATAAAATAAATAAAATGAGAGTAATTATTTTAATTTCTGCTTTCCTATAAAAGGAACTCTTAATTGCGCATCACCTAAATAAATCATTTGACAACCCAAGACTCCCAGTGACCACAAAAATTAAGCAATAACCCTCTGGATAATCCCATGCTGTATAGGAGGAATTCTGAAAAACAAAGAATTATTAAGGTTGGAAGTTTTTTTTTTCCACTGATCCAATTATATTCCCATATAGTCCCTATGGAAAAGCAGATTTGAGGTAATCCAGAAAACGCCTTTCATCAGAGCATGGCCAGGCAAACCTCAGAGAAGGCAAGGCATAGACTCCAACACCCATTTCAGTCATTCTTCAGGCTGTAATATTGCAGTTTGCCCAATGCTTTCCTAACCCTTATCCTTGTTGGCAGCCACCTTCCCATATGCTGACAAGTTTAGACCACAATATATGAAACTGTTGATAGCAGTTGATAGCTGTCACCAAACTCACCCTCCCAACCATCCCTCAGAAAGGCCGCAGAGTGGAGGGGCAGCGCTGAGCCAGACTGAGCCTGCCCTGCAGCCAGCCCTGCCGTGCCAAGGCTCCCTGGGCCTCGCCAGGTCCGCAGCAAGCCCTGGCACGCAGCTCTATTCAACATGAGCTGACATCCCAGCCAGTCAGAGCCAACTACCTCTTCTTCAGAGGTCAACGCTCTTCCAAAGAGCGGGACACCAGCAGCTTCTGAGGTTGTCCCATTTAGCATCATTTGTCCGTGTTCTTACTTGTCAATTGACAGGGATGAAGTTGAAAGGTGTGCTGCTGCTGGACAGTAGCATACCAGCATCGATTCCTCTCTGCCTACGCAAGAAGCAGTAACAGCTAATTTAAACTCAAGGCTAAATAATTTAGAGGTCTTTTGCTCCAAATCCCGTTATCCTGGTTGTTCAGATAGGAGACAGCTGTGATCAGTAAACTATACATGAGTTGCCAAAATGTCACGGGAGTTAACAGAACTGAAATTGAGTTCAAGTCGGTTTTGTTCCTTGTCCACTCGCCTGTTCTGTGCCAGCCCAGGCTAATGCAACGGGGACGGGGTCACCCGAACCAGGGATGCGTGGCAGCTCCTGCGTCAGCCCCATTTTAAGTGAACACTAGCCCCCACAGGCATTTTCCTTAAACCTCATCACCTCAACCAAGACCTAACCGGATGATTTAATAACACCACAGACGTGCTTCCAAGGGTGTCACCCACTATCACTTTGCAACTATACAATAACTTTGTTTAAGGTTGATGGAATCAACCGACTTCTGCCATGATTGTAACTCCCACTTTTGAAAGGAAAGACGGCAAAAATCTGACCCAGAATAATTTCAACGGCTGTAATACGAAAGGCAAACAAACTTCCCCCCACCCCTCCCCTGCAGTAACACTTCATGTTTAAAGCCACTTGGTTTTGTTTGTTTGTTTTTAAATGATCTTACTCGGTTCTGATTTCTAAGACAAGAGAACTGCTCTGCATGCACGCAGCTCCTTTCCTCCAAATACGTTAGTTAACCACCTTTTGCAGAAATAACTTATTCCATTTCTCAAGAGGCAGTTTTGGCTTTGAGACTCACGACATTCCCCCCAGACCTACTTCAGTAAAATGCAGGTCGCGCCGCCGCCGTCTAACCGAGAGCGCGCAGGAGTCGCCGCGGTCGGGACCCCCCGTTCCCATTCGCTTCCCCGCTTCTCCCAGTGCGTCAGGAACACGCAGCCCAGCGCAAGGAGCATCACCCGAAACACCGACAGCAGCTAGGGTCCCCTCTCTGGCCCAAACACCGCGAACAAGCGCGTTGGGATTCCGCACTCCCGTGTCCGCGGCAGCTCCGCGTCGTCCGGGGAGGGGAGGGCTGAGCCGTAGCTGCAGGGCGACCCGGAGGGCTGTACCCTCGGATCCCACCGGGCCCGGTTCCCCGAGGCTCTCCGGGCACTACCGACGGCCCAGGTAGGCTCTGCCTAAGCGGGCCGCCCTCCGGCTTCAGCGGTGGGGGAAGTCGCCAGAGGAAGGGGGCTCCGGGTCGGGCGCCCTTACCTTGAGCAGGTACTTGTCCACAATTTCCAGGCCGCAGCTGCTGCATACGCACTTGCCGGGGGCGCAGCCCGAGCCTGAGGCCATGGACCGCGGCGATGAGGAGGGCGACAGGGCAGCGGAGGAAGAGCAGGAATCCTCGTCAGCTGCTGCGGGGCTGGCCTGCGGGAGCGCGGGGAGACCACGGTCAGCGCCCCGCCACGCCCAGGAGCTCCGCGCCGGCCCGGTCTGGCCCACCGACGCCTGTAGGTCCCGCCACAGGGAGCGCCGGCCCGGTCTGGCCCACCGACCTGTGGGACCCGGCGGGAGTGCCACGGCCAGACCCGCCGAGCTGCCCCAGGCGCCCAAGCCGCGCCGCGCCCCCCCGCCCCCCGTCCGCGCACCTTCTCCGCCGGGCCCCCGAGCGCGGGCAAGTCCTTGTCCTCCAGCCTGCAGACGAACATCGGGTCACTCTTCCAATACATGGCCCTGCCCTACCACATACCAGCCCCCGGCGGGCGGCGAGCCGGCTCCGGGGACCCCGCGCCGGTCTCTGCTCTCAGCGCCTGCAGGGAAAAAGTTTTGTTTTCAAGTGGGTGGACCTGCCCCGCTGGCCTCACCTCCTGCACAGAACCCGCCTTCCCGCGCGGCGGGGCCGCTATCTCCACTAGCGAGCCCGTGCGGATTTAGCGAGGGGAGGAGGCACGGAACCCCCCCCCAACATCAACAACAACAACAAAAAACAATCCCCCTGAGAACCCCCTTACTTGTCTTAATCTTTTGCCACAGCTTCCCCCCATCACCCCAGTTCCAGTTACATCTCCCTATCAGCGAAGAAAACAAACGTGGAAGAAAGCGAGGGCCAGTGTGAGCGATTTTCCCACACTCTAAATCCCAAACCCCAAGCGAATCGTGTAGCTTAAACTCACAGCTCCTCCATCTGTCTCACTACCTCACCTCCTGCTTGCACCTCCCGTAATAAAACCTTTCTCATTTAGCTAAAATAGAAGGACCTGAGCTGTGGAAGCGCTCCTCCGGCTCTAAGCTCCCACAGGTGCTGCTGATTAACACCGGTGTCCCGGTGACACCGCGAACAGAGGGTGCGGAGGCCGACTGAACCTCACTACCTGCAGAACCAGCCGGCGTCTCTCCGTGGAGAGACTGTCGGTTACGGGCACCCTTTCTCCACAATCAAAAATCTTGTCCGCGGAGTTCCCTCACACCAAGCACCATCGGGCTGCTCTCGGAACATTAGAGGAGAATAAAGCAGTAGCTTGTCCTTCGCAGGTGAGATAAATAACCGGGTATCTGCTTCTAGGCACGTGTTTAGCCAGCCAGCTGCTTTTAATTAAACTTGTCGTTTAGTTTCCATATTTCCCCTCACCTGTGTGGTTCAGCCTCGCCTCACCACGGATGCAGGACGTGCTGTTGAGCCTCAGTAAAGTGACCTGAGAGAATTGCCCCTACGTTTATAAACATGATGGATTTGATAAAAGGGAATTCTGCGTTTGAGGAGCTGTGTGGAAGGAGAAGCCCCGTACTGTTCTCCCTCTAAAAAAGATGATCGTTGTTTCAAATCCCGGGACCCGATCTTGCGGAACCGTAACTCGACTTAGCCGGGACATCCCGCTAATTACTCGTTTGTCCAGCGGTTTTAACCGATCTAACCGTGGGCAGAATCTCGCTGACATCCAGACTCGGTGTCCCTGACACCGCTGCCTCAGCGAGGCAAGCAGGGCTTTGGGTTTTGCGATGGCCGTGACGTGGCTCGGCGCGGCGCGACTGACGCCCGGCTCGGCGCCCAGAGCACCGAGCGCCGGCAGGGAACACGGACAACGCCGGCCCCCGGGAGCGCCGGCCCAGCCCTGACCAACACCTATGCTGACCCAGAGCCGGCTTTCCGGCGTCTCCCCCGAGGGCCCGGGGTGTGCTCGCTCAAACTCCGACCCAAATGCGGCCCCCGATCCGGCCCGAGCACCCGCCCCGCAGGCGTCGGGCTGCGGCCCCACAGAGCCTCCGGTAACCGCACCTCGCCGCCGCGCTCTAGGGCCCCCCCAGCAGCAGGGCTCCCCCTTGGGCTCTGCTCCTTGTCAGCAGCAGTGCAGGTCGGGGTGCCAGCAGCCGAGTGCTCGGGCGGCCCCGCGGGTCGCGGCGGGATGAAGCGGAGCGGAGCGTTCGGCTCGGAGCAGGACCAGTGCGGATCCTGCCGACCCCCCATCCTGCCCCCCAAGCGGATCTCCCCATCCGTGACTGACAGAGGCACGACAGCACTACTGTCGTCTGTCGCAGGTAGCACGACAGAAAATGAGCACCTGGCGGGGGGCTCCGAGGGATGCGTTGCGGCGGGGCCGGACCACCGTGATGAGAGCCCGTGGTGAGCCCGGGCGCGGCGGATCGGGCACGGCCGGGAGCAGTGTCAAGGCTGTTGGTCGTCTTTGCTTTTCCTGCGCCTTCAACGAGATAATTAATGAGGTTGGTGCGCGCTCCGAGAAGGGCTGCGGGTTAGATTTCTATGGAACAACCCCCTTCTTATGCGCCTTTTCTCTCTGGAAATACAGCCGTAGGAGTCAACAAAGTCAATCTGCGCGTTGTTTCCCGCGGCGATCGTGAGATTACGAGCAGCGGTAATTCATACTGCAGTGTTGGAGGAAAATCAGCGTGCGGGAGATCTCCACGTCTCGTACCGTGTCCGGAGCCGGCTCCGCCAGGTGACGAGCGGGCGCGGCTACACTGGCCGCCCGGTCTCTCCGCCCGCCCCGAGGCTTCGGGGCAGCCCCGCGCAGTGAGAGGGTCTCAACGGAGGCGGGGCAGGGGACGCGCTGCGGGGGTGCGATGCTTGGCGGGGCTCACCCAGGGCCTCTCCGATGGCTGCGCGGAGTCGCCGGCTGGGTCGGCCGACCCGGGGCGCGGGAGGTTCGGGGAGTCAGGAGGAAAACGCGCCCAGACAACAGTCCGTCAGCAGATCTGGGTTATTGTTATGGCCGGAGGGGCTTCGCAAGAGGTGAGCGGTTTTGCCGAGCTAATTGGAGAGAGGCGTTATTTCTGAGAAGCGGTCAGAAACGCAATAACGCGTATGGGGTGAACGTGGGAAGTATATGGGCTTGGTTATCCGGGATACACTTTGGGCCGTGCACCTTTATCACCCATCTCTCCGGAGCCCAGTCTAAACTTCATCGCTGAAATTACACGCCCTCGATATTTTAGTGAATATTTCCTGCATCGTTTTCTGAAGAGATGGAAACGGGCAGACACGCAGGCTCTAGCGAATTCCCGACTCTTGCGCACCCTGCTCTCCCACTGCCGTCTCTGTGCACATAGGAAGGATGTGTCCCCTTTTGGGGCGCCGGGTAGGACCCCTCGGCGGGTCGTCGCGATCTCGGCAGAGACGGGAGGGAAGACCTGTCGGCGGCGGGCAGGGTGGCCCTGGCCTGATCCTGCTGAGGCTGACAGCGGAGAAGAGCGGGGGACTCCAGCGGGACCCTGCGACGGGGTTGTATCTGGTTCTGCTTCCCCTGTCTCAAAAGTTACACCAAGATGTCTGTAGATGGGAGCGCTGACCACATAGCACATAAGAAAGATCTCTTAAATATTTGACGATACGATACAGCACAAAGAAAATACTGAACGCGGAGAATTAGGGCTGTTTTAACGAGAGGGTGTTGGCACACGGACTCCTTCATCAGAGACTGCACCGTGCTGCAAGTGCATGCGGCTCGGTGCTTTTCTCTGGAGTCTTCTTCAGCGACACCGGTTCTCCCGTTAAAACAAGTTCAGTAAGAAACTAATACCGCCACTGTGGTCAGCTTACGAAAAACGGGCACCGAGACCAGGGCCACGGTAAATCGGATGCCCATCCCCGGCCGGTTCCGCTGGGCATGGCGCTGTCTGTGCCCGAGTCGCGCATCCCAGCGCCCGCCCGGCGGGTCCCTCCGCGCTGCGGGCGGGACGGGCGCGTCGCAGGGCTGGGGGGACCGCGGGGACGCACTGTCCCCTCAGCGGAGCGCCACCCCATGTCCCCCCAGCAACTGCTGGCAGGAGAGCTCGGAGAGGCGGGACGGCTCAGGGAGGGAAGCCCGACACCCTCGGGACAAGGTTCACTTCCCCGGAAGCTCCCCTCTCTTGTCTCAACCATCTCTTTGCACTACTTGGGTGCTTGTACACCTGCAAGTATCCAGAGGTTTTTCATCTGTAGATCGCCGTCTCTTGGGCTGTGGAGCCTCTGTGGGCTGTGGAAGAAAGAACCGAGCCAGCGCCCTCAGGTTTGCTCTCTGTGAGTTTGCACCCCCACTGATCCCAGCCAGTGGTAAAAGATGCAGGGTTTGGACTAGCCCCGAATAATTGACTCTGGGCTGATTTAACGGGAAGGAAACGAACATAGTCTCTTACCAGTGACTCGTTTACCAAATCAAAGCAATGCACTTTCCTTGGGTCCGTTCTGTCTGTCTCCGGTTTGCGAGTCCAGGATCTTTCAGGGCTGCAGACGTGTAGCTTTTGTTCACGGCTCTTCTAGTGTAGAACTCTGTGTTGCTTAGTTGTGAGTGGCAAGATCAGTCAGAGGGAAAAAATTCCTATTTCCTAACTGGATTCCTGAGTCTGTGTTTCCCCTACCAAGACCAAGAATTTGATGCAATTTCCAACTATTATTTTTTTTTAACAATTTTTTTCCTTCCCTTCAAGAGGGGGCTGGGGCGGGGAGGCAGATGGCAAGAAAGGAATCAGTGAGATGCAGCTCTGCATGTTTTTAGAGCGCTGGCCCTTGCACTGCGACCAGAAGTGCAGGTAGTAATTTCGACATACCAGTGTGGAACTTCTTCATTTATTTCAGCTCTTGGTCGGTGCACTCTGAACATACCAGTTGGATGAAAGTCTTGCCTGTTCAAATCAAGTGTTGCATCTCTGCGTTCCTGAAATCGCGGTGAACACTTGATGTAGAAATTGGCTTTTTAAACATCTATGCTAATTGTGTCACTCTGTCACTCAGGGAAAGTGCTGGGGACAGAGGAAATTAGAACTGCGCTCAGATTATGTAAAAAAACATTTTGCCCCTAACGTAATGGAAGGCAAAGATAAACTGGAAACCATGGCGGGTTGTTTATACATACACAGGCACAACATTGCAAGGATGTCCTGGTGTTGGTGAGCACGGTAATTCCACGCTGGAGGGCCCGAAAGATATCGGGTCTGCCTGCCTTATTCCTTTCGCTTCTGTCCATGCGATGAATAATCAGTCTCTGGAGGAGACCCGGGCCGTCAGGCGGGATAGCCTGTGCAGGGGAGGCCGGGGTCCGGGGGCCGCAGTTGGCTCAGAAGGTTTTCGCTCCTTCGGCCGTCCTCCATACGGACAGGACACAGTCGGAAGCCCCTCCCTGGACGGCCTTTGGGAAACACCCGAGGGGTGCGGCAGTAGGAGAGCTTCCCTAGGAGTTATCTCTGCCCCTCGCAGGCTCTCCAACTGCTCCAAAGCCCCTTCCACCGGAGCCGCACCCGGCTGGGGTCAGTGCCACTGACGGCCGTGCGCACCCGTCTGCTCGTCCTGCAGCTTGCTCTGCAGGACACCGCGCGGCCCGGGGAAGGGGGGAGGCTGCGCCGGGACCCGCGCAGGTATTGTGGAAATCCTGTACTCTCTCAGCTGCCCCGCGGAACCCTTTCCCGGTGGGTCCGGGGTCGCGCCCGACGGCGGCGCGATCAGCGTGTGCAGCTGGGCGCGATCTCCGCGGCGTGCGGTCTGCCCGGCACCGTGAGCAGCCCGCGCCGCTGCGGGCTCACAGGGCCCCCATCCCGCACCGCCCACGCCCCGGGTCTCGTACAAGCCCTCTCCGGCCCGTGGGCCGCGATCGCTGTCGGGTCTGCGGCGGTGGAAGGACGTGTGAAGAGAGAGCGGCCGAGGCGAGAGCCAACGGCCGGCAGCGGAGAACGCCCGGCCAGCAGAGCCGGGCGGGGTGGGCCAGGTCGGCCCGGGACTCGCCGCGATTGCGGGAGCGGCTCGATGGGCACCTGGGCTGTGCCGGGCAGAGCGGGCGGGCAGCCGCAGCGCCCGGGAGGACAAACCTGGCCGCAGCCTGCTCCTGGCCCCACTGGCGATTGTCCCCGAAAGGTGGGACTCGAGCCGGCCCGGGATTTGGCAAAGACGAGTGGCAGCCGGGCAGCGCCGCCGGCTGCAAGTCCCCTCGGAGGAGGCTGCCTTGGGTTCCGAGGCACCCTGCTGGGTGTCAGCCCCCGCCGAGGGGGCACAGGCAGCCACCATTGTGAGGAATGACAGCTCCCTTCCCCACAGAACAGCAAATGCTTTTCAGAGAAAAAACAGAGTTTCAGGGCAGATTCATCTTTCAAATTCTTCCCCAGCCAATTTGTGACTGCATGTTTATATAGTGTTAAGTGTCTGTATTGAAGTGAAAATATCTGTTAAAAATCGAGCACATTTGGAACTAGTGGGCTAAGCTGTTTTGTTTAGTAAATGGGCAAATTGGAAAGGGAGCTAATGAAAGAAAGGTGATTCATTCATACCAGGTTTGAAAAACACAGAGTGCCTCCAGAAACGAGATTCTGGTTTGCTGGCTACAGGTTACAATTGACAAAATGTTTGCATGTGCCTACAAGTAAATCAAGATTTACAGTTATGTAACTGGTGTCTACAAAGTGCTACTGTAATACTCTGAAATAAAATACATTTATTTGGGAAGTGCAGAAGCTGCAGGTTTTAAGTAGCAAGCGTTCTAAATAGAAATGAGAAATCTTATTCTTGGTGCTTATAATTTTTAAACTGGTATGACAACATTAACTCTTGACTGACACAGAACTGAGTGGGGAAATTTTAGCTGGTGCCAGAGTGATGCTGACCTGGAGGAGAATGAAGTGCCTGAACAGTGTATGTTTTTGCTCAGACATCTTTCATTGAGTTTAGTGCCTGAAAGCATTCCAGTGCTTTTGGGCAGGCGACAAAATGGGGAAAACGTCATGTTAAGTTTAACACAACTACATCTGTCAACCTGCTTGGTTTGAGCTGTTTTCTGAGTTTAATTAACCTGTTCACACAGGAAAAGACACTGGTCAGGATTTTAAATACATCTTTCATCTATAAGCACATGGTGGCTGTAGGAAAAAGCATTGTTTTGTGGTACCTTGGTTATAATTATGGAAATCTGGATCCAGCCCTATTCCTGCTGCAGTCAGCAGCGCCCCAGCTATCATGTCTTTGCTTTTGAAGGACATCAAGGATAAGTTTCACTGAGCATATGTGAAAAAAAAAGTGTAACTGAAGAGGCTGGTTACTTAAGCAGCATGTTAACAACACAGTCTTGTTCACCCCACTGCTCTACACAAAACTACTCGCCACATTTTTGGGGCCCAGGAGATGCTGTGCTTTCATTATGCACTCTATGTACTCTTTATACTCCACAACAAAAGTCGACAGAAAATGAGCTTTTTTACTGGTCACCTAAGATAAGCTTCTGTTTGTTGCTTTAGCTTGAGATTGCAGAAGGACAAGAGAGTGACAGAAGGAACCACTAATTTTGAAAGCAACTGTTTAATATATACAAGGAACACTTGTTGAGATGAGTCGCCTCTGGCTGATTACCTGAAAAAAGGTTTACATACAACAGCACTTCATTGTTTAATGTTTTGCTGTTCCTTGGTACCAATCCGGATGCTGGTACTTGGGAAGGAGAAAAATTATTTCATCAACTCTCAGGGAAAGAAAGTTTGATGGATGAAAGAAAACTTAGAATTCAGTGAAACATTGACTTACCATCAAGGTCATACAGACTATAATATAGAGTCTCCTGCTCTATTATAAATATCTGAACACTTACATCCCCTTCAATCAGCCCCTGGTGACACTGAGAGGCAGATTTACAAAACACAGTATGCAATGGGTCCATGCTCAGCATTTTGTGTCACTTCCACAAAAGTGAAGCCCTTACATTGCCATGCTCCTGCCCACTGAAAGTCTCCCAGTGTGTGGAGCCCAGTCGGGCTGGAGCCCAGGGTTTTGGCAAGTGGAAAGACGACTCTGTGAATGCCTGCCGGCTTTGTGCTTGTCACAGCAGCAGCTGTGAGGTCATCAGGATCTGTCTGTTTTTGCTTCCTAGGTGGCTGCAAGCAGAGTGGGAGACATGGCCCCTCTCTGCCTTGTTTACTGGTTATATTCTACAATGTTTTTTGCTATATTTCTACTTTTACTGTGGAAATCTGCACTTCTGGTGAGAAAAAATAGAGAGCTCAGAAATGGAAATTACATTTATTCTGTCTTCACTGCAGTTTATGCCAGTGTTTTGGGGGATTTTCATACTAATGTTTGATTGTTCCCCACGTTCTTATGGTGCTGCTTTATGTCTGAATGTTGGTGTAAAATGGGATATGAATGATCCCATAGGAAGCATTTCAGACTGCTAAATCTCTGCAGGGGTACAAGAGGAGAACATATGGATTCTATTCAGTGCTAGAGGTTGTGAATGTGCTATTCAGCTATGATAAGTGTGACTAGATGATATATACAAGAAGAATGGAGTCTGACCAGACAGCAATTACATCTAAAGACCAAAGAAGGTGCTGGTATAGTGAAGGACTCCTTCCCATATTGAATGAATAGTGAATGTAGGTTAAGTCTGTTGATTGGTACAGCAGAGAAATGAAAATGTCAAAGGTGCAGTGCCCGTCTAACCACAAATACATTTACTGGAGCAGACAGAGGCATGAGTTAGGACTCATCCCTGCAGTAAGAGGGTAATTGGTGTGGTCTATGATGACACTTCTTGAGGGACACAGTTCACTGATATGCTTGCCAAACTGACAAATCAGGTGTCTTCCCCATTGCCTGTTGCCCTGGGAATAGTTAAGAGCTCTCTCTGCAATGTTTAATTTATGCTGTTTTTTGCCATGTGGAGAATTTGTGGTTAGCACTGGTTGTATCTTTGGTGCCTTCCAGGGAAACAACACTTTCTCTCTGGTGCTCAGGCTGCCTGAAAATCAACAGCTATGTTGATTCCCTTTCTTGAACTTCTCATTTATGCTGCACACAGTTGCAAGCTCTGGCTCTCATCAGGCTTTAGGAGCAGCCCAACTGTGCAGGGTCACATTTACCATCTTCAGGGGAGAGGTTTGCCCACCCATGCAGGGGAGAAGTCTGGGCACCACTTGGAGAAAAATGAGATGAGACGGGGGACCCACAAACTGCATCAAGGTGGTGGGAGAGCAGCTGAACCATCCAACAAATCATCTGCTTCATGTTATATTTGTTTTCTGATTTGTGCAGGGTTATCAGCTTCTGTGCCAGGACTTACCCCATGAGTGTCAATGAGCATTAGTGGGACATGTGTACCTCTGTGGGCAGGTAGTTAGTGTCTCTGTGTGTGCACAGGTGGGCTAATTTAGAACACCCAAAAAGGGCCAATAACTCTTGGCCCTCTACTTGTCACATGCACATGATATGGTTTATGGGATGGGAAGAAATGTGAGGGTCTGTCCTCTGGTGCAGTCACATTGCCAGCAGCTCAGGTGTCACCACTGCACCGGGGACGTGCACACCTTTCGCGTGTTTCTGCTGGCGCTGCAGCCCTGCGGCAGAGCCTGTGCGAGCGCAGCCAGCAGCCCTTGCTGTGGCAGTGCTGGGCACCGTGCCCCAGCCCCGCTGCGCAGCCTCTGCTCACGTCAGCGCTCACATCTGTCTGTGCCTGCTGTCAGCTGAGGGAGTGCTTTGACCCTCAAATGGGGTCTGTGGGCCACGTGTCTGAACTTCACCTGGCCGTGTGCAACGCCTTAGCTAGAGACATAAGTCTGGGTTCTATCTGGGTGCTTAAAAAAGAACAAAGCAGGCTGCCTGGGGGTGAGGTGTATGCAGAAATGTCAGTACACAACATGAGGGAGATATCAGTGCAAGTCTACAAACCATTCCTGTCTTTATTTTAGCAAGTGTCAGACCTTCCCCATCCTCAGGCTAATGTATGTTTGTACATTGTACACTGTAATTAAAGGTTTCTTGCACTACTTATTCAAAGTAGTAGATTCTGTGTAATCATCTTTGCACAGTCCTGAAATTGTTGAGCAACTTTTTAGCCAGAAATACTAAGAAGCAGTGGAAGTATTTATCTTGGAGTCAGTGGGGACAGTGCACTTTACACACTTCCCAGCTCATAACAAATGAAAAGCTTTGTTTCGGTTTGGCTTTATCTGGATGTGGCAATTTCTGATTAGGATTTAAAGAGAAGACTTAAAATTACTTAATTGTGTGTTGTGTACCTCTTATTTAACACTGCAAGCAAAATAAATCAGAATGGGATTAATTCATTTTAATTTGTTGTTGTTACTAATTATATAATTAAGACCTCAAATACAGAAACAGTTTCATTTGAGTAGAAAAAACCCCCATGTTTTAAAATAGGTATGTAAGAGAAATAGAATTTATCTTCAGGGTCAATTTTAATAAATCATATTAAGTATATTCCTGGGTCCTCCTTTCTCTGAAGTTCATATCACTAAAGAGTTCTGCTTGGTGCAGCTGAAGCATTCCTTCTTTCTAGCTCTGCTGTCTTTTAGGGTTTGTAAAAACTCTGGTTTTACTGTAAGAGAAAATTAAGAACCAAATATGTTTTCCCCAGTTTGATTTGGCAAATGAACTTACTTTTACTTACTGTGTGCAAGCACCAGTTGCCTTTTGATACAAAGAATAGTTAAGATAGGGCAGCCTGCTCTCCAAGTGCCTCTTTGTGGTTTCATTGGCTACAACATCTCTCATTTTCTCACAGGGGATGAGGCAAGATATTCCTTCTGCCTCACTTTCAGAGAACAGTTAAACACTTTCTGCTAACAAAAAGTTCATGATTTTGAAGCTCAGTTGAGGTCATCTGCTCCCACAAAATGTATTCTTCAGGGTTTGTGTCAGTCTTTAGCCAGGTACACCTCACGATGTGTCAGGAGGCTCCTTCCAGCTTGGTCCAGCAGAGAGAACAGGGTCACCTGAAGGGTCACCTAAAGGACTGTCCTTCTATGCTGAGTGCCCATGAGTCACCTTGGTGCAGGATTTGTCTGTTTACAACCCTCTTTCTCTCATTTTAGGTGTGAGGTAATATCTGGGCAAAAGCACAAACTCATGGATCTGATGCAAAAAGCTTTAAAGTCCATGTTCAGGAATGAAGGAAACAGAATTAGACCAGCTTAGTGCATAGAAGTGATAATTCAAATATACTCTGCACTATACATGTATGCCTTCTTCCATTTAAGTTCCCAAATAAAAACAGTTATTTTAGGAAAGCATTGTAAGGATCATGGATGCTGTTAGGGGTGTAATATCTTCCTCTGCAAATGGGATACTGGAGGAAGCTTAACACTGTAAAAGTGCCATATTGTCTCCCTAAATTGTTTCACTTGTGGCAAGCTGATTTTTAAGGTACTTGTCCATCAGAAACTTTCTGACTGGTGCTGGTGAAAGTCACAATTGTTTTTTTGTGTTGAGATGAAGCTGAAGTTCTCCAACCAGTTAACTGAATTTTGCCCGTGTCAAGTCCCATGTTTCTCAAGAGGTGTGGAAACCAGCTGTGTTGTGGAGGAAGGGGTGGGATGGCTGTGCCGATGCAGGAGAGCATTGTGAGCAGGACACTGTCCCCAGGCATCGCTGCCTCGGCAGATGGCCAGGTCAGAGCTGCATGCCAGCTGGGCTGTGCCTGCACTGCCACAGCGGAGACACACACTGAACAAATTTTATCAGATATTTTCAAAGTAATTGCTTCTGGAGGGATTATCAGATTAAGTGCCAGTCATCCTAGCCTTAGCTAATTTCATCTGTTACACTGTCAAAATATTTTCCTACAAAAGATCAGGGATCAGGCTGCCTTGCTTCTGAAATCAAGGGCATTTTTCTGTTGAGCTGAGTAGATAAGTTGTCCCACTGTGCTTGTCAGAAGAGAAGGAAATTCACATTTTCTCAAATCTGTTGCCAATGTGCAGGTCAACACCTCAAGGTCAGAGAGCAGGTGTGGGCCAAAGTGTTGAACATCCAGTATGTGCAGTTTATTGGGGTCAAAACAGTTGGTGGCTACAGAGCTGGCAGAGCTGCTCATACCATGGGTGCCCTGTGGGCACTGGCTGCTCACTCCATGGACAGCCCTGTGTCGTGGTGCCCCCTCCTGCCTGTGCCACAAGGGATTTGCTCCAGACTTGAGGAAGCACAGAGGAGGGGAGAGCTAGGTGCTAAATCCTGTGTGTACCTCAGGTGCCTTGCAGGGGTAACAGTGCCTGTTTCTGGCAGATGATGCTGCCCTTCAGCAACTCAAGGCATTATCAGTCTTGATTCAAAGCCTTAACTGCCTCTGGAACAAGTGCTTACAGCAATATAGTGTCTTATTTATTTGCTTGCTTGATATAAGAGTGCAAATGAATGACAGTTGCTCAAATGCCTCTAAATTACTGGCTCTTGAGCACCAATCTACCATCTCCCTTTGGTATTTTTGTTTTCCCCTGGGGGGCTGCATTTTGGAAGGAAGGATGCATTTTGACTTCGAGTGAAAACTCGGACTTTAAGGCTGACGTATGCCAAAGAAGGGTATTTGAAATCCCTGAGAGCTTTCCAACCATACGCCAAAAGAGATGCTCTCCCACTCAGACAAACCCAGCCTACAGTCCTTCTTCCTGCAGAAAGAGCCCCTCACAGTGCTCCCCTCAGACTTTAATGAGTTTAGTCTGCAGGATTTCCTCTTCCAGTGACATTATCAGGAGAAATTACCCTATACCATTACCTGTGGCCAATGAAGGCTGACAGGCCTCTCCCAGACTGTGTCTGATGCCCCCAGGACAGGAAAGTATTGTCTGGGCTTAACTCTTTGAGGCTGCTCCCACCTCCACCTTCCAGCTTTCTGCAGTGGCAGCGCTGGGGTTCCCTGGCCTGTGTTCCTGGGGGCCGTGGGTGCTGCCATGGTTTTTACAGCTGGGTGCAATGGGTGCCTAGGGGGGCCTTCTCCATGGGAGCCCAGGGGAGAGGCTGTAGAGAATTTGTGTTGTTGTATGACATCCAGGTACACAGGATTATAGCCAAACACCACTTTTTTATTGAGTGTTTTCCTTCCCCTCTGATGTTACTTTGCAACGTTCATTGCACGGATATATCATGCATTATGACAACCTGGGAAGGGTGCACCTCAGGAGTGTTCAGGACTCTGATGGCTTCCCTTTACATCTTTTGGCTATGTCCTGAGCCAGGTGCTGTCCAGCCTATGTTATGTGACTCAGAACAGTGTTGGTTTACATCCACTGTATCATTCTATATCTACTACAAAATTACTATGCACAGAAATTCAGGCCTCTCTGTCTATACTATTAGAGTAAGCAATGATCCTCTCTATATGACCTTTAAGGGTACTGTGAGTGTCAAACCCTTGACTAAAAACATCTACCTAGCAAAAGAGAGGGAAACATTTTTGCAAGGTGGCTTTCCTCTGTTCTTGTCTGATAATTTTGGGTAACAAAAGGTGATGTCCTGTGATGTCAACCTGGGAAGGATGAAACAAGGTTGAGGAAAGCATTCACATTCTGTGCCTCGTGGCTTCAATGCTGGGTTCACCAGACTGCAGGGAGGACTCCTGGGAAAAAAGGCAGTGTTGGCCTGCTTGGAGGGTACCCAGGAGAAACATCCTTTTTCCCAATCCTAACTTCAGCCCACTTTGCTGACTCTCTGACGGGATACAGTCTGCAGGGAAGGATTTGTCACGGGTATTAGCAGCAGTAATTCTGTCTGGTGTCTCTTTCCTCTCTGGCCCAAGTGCTGGATTGCTGGGGAGCTCTCTGTGCCCATATTGGCTCAGTGCTGAGCCACTCTGCAGGGAGGTAACCTGGCACAGAGCTGCAACTCGGACATGGAGGATGGAAGGGGGATTACTGCTTCTTGTGCATCATTTTGGTTTGTGACTGCCTTCTTTCCTGGGGAACAGAGGGTCTTTCCTGCTCCTGTGAGGCAGCAAGTGTTAAACCTTGCCTGGGGGCCCTGCTAAGGATTTGCATTTCTATCTCTGCTTCTGGTTCGTCAGCTTTTCAGGGGCATCATTAGCTCAATCACTAGTTTCACTGCTTGGAGAGTTATTCTGTTTTTTTGTTAATGGCAGGCCTTCATGTAAAGCTTGAACTTGGCTTCTCAGTCAGTTTGGTAATTTTTATTTGGCCTCAAAAGTATTCCATGGCTAGAGGACATGCTCTGTGTAAAACTCACAGCTTCATCTGGTAGTGATTTGTCATTTACCAGGCTTTGGGCTTGCTGCCAGCTCAGCTGTTGCCGAACAAAATGAAGACAGGGGAATAAAATGATTATCAGAAAAGGGCTTAGAAATGTTGCAAATGAAATAAACTAAGAATAGCTTAAAACTAAGATGAGGATATATATAATCAATCACAAAAATCATGGGGACAGACAGCAAGGGTGTTCAGGTTTCCCCTAGACTAGAGTCCTCTTCACACTGAAAACATTTCAGTATTGTCCCTCAATATATGGGATTTAGTGGACTACCAAGACAAAATTTTCTGTGAGCCTGGAAAAATGGACTTGTCTCTGTTTTGTGTCCTTTGCCTACAGGACAGGTGGAAGTCCATTTTCAAATGGACTGCCTAAATCCACAGAAACTTGGAAAAACTTCCAGTTTATGAAATTTTTTGGTTGAAGGACAGAGCACAGCAGGTAAAAAATTTTGTGTTACATACGTCAACTTCAAATGATCATATTTAATTTGTATAAGGCTTTGTTGTTCCTTTACCCTACCACTACTGAGTTTTTGTTTACTATGCACATTTAGGCAGAAGTTGTAACTTGATGTTACAAATTAGAGGTCAAAAGATAATGCTCATTCAACAAATACTTTATTCAAGTAACAGGCACTAATAGGGCTTGTAAATTGTTTAGGCTACAGTTCCATGGCTCTGGCAGCAGACAGCGGTGAAGGGAATTCTCCACAACTTTTAATATGCTAATTTAATAATTTTTCTTCTCAGCTGTGTAAGGTAAGTCAGTAAAATTTAATGGAGGCAGAAACAGAGGTGTAGGGAGATTAATGACTTGCCTGAGGTCCTAGAGGATTGGGGTCTGCTAGCACAGTGCCACCCCAGCAGCACGTGGTGCTGGGGATACACACAGGTGGTGTGGTATGAGCATGTTCTTGCTAGCTGGGCACCACCATGCAGAACTCTGCCTAGGCAAGAAAGAAGTGGCCCTGTGTGGAAGAGGTTGTGCCAAACACAGGTCAGAAAGGTGGACGGACAACCAGGAAGACAGCCTCATCTGGGCTGGGTTTGGGGACAAACATGCTGGGCCAGAAGCACCTCCTGTTTATTCACCCTAGCAAGGCATTCACAGTTGAGTGATGAAGCCAGTGCTCAGTGAGAGCCACAGCTCTGCAAGTCTGCTGCAAGATACCTGACATGCAGGTATTGGCTTCTTAAAGGTTTTTACCTTTTGGTAGAAAGCAGCTGAACAAAGAAACAGCTGTTCTTGTAAACTTGCACTTGTCTAGGCTCCAGCCCTGCTTATGATGGCCCAGTTTTCTCAGTCCAGGTATCCTGTACACTAAAAAACTGCAAGGACTAAATTTTCTCCACTTCATCGACTGCCCTTGTCATGGTTATCCTTCCCACAGTTAGTGCTACTGCTTTCATCCCTTACTCTCCTTTCCAAAGCCAGTATTCCTCTTCCTGCCTTAAATTTTTTTTCTGCTTTGAGATGCATATTGCCTGAGCTACTTTTCTCCTGCTGTGCTAAATTGGCCCTTGAGGAAGGCAATGCCTTCCATCATCACATATCATTGCTGATTTTCCCTTACAGAGAGGAATGACTGCTGTCGAGGGTGTCCTGGCCTTGATGATAGGTAGCTTGATGTCTGTTATGGTTGTAGTCTTCAAATACATGAGCAGCAAAAATTTCCTTCTCTTACAGCCTTTTTATTCTTTCTTCAATGTGCAGTGAGAATAAGGAACTTAAAATGAGCTGGCAGTGGCTGAATAGCAGCACAGTGGAATACATTGCTGTCTGGTTCAGAGGAGGCAGAATGCTGCTGCTCTTGGTATGAGATGCACTCCTACCTCCCATGTGCCCCCACCCAGAGCCTCCACTGATGTTCAGGACTTGTATGATTTTAATGGTGGTGGTGAAAAAATGAGTGTCTATGTCCTTGATATAGTTAATGAAGCTATGAATTAGTGAGCTGAATGGAGAACTAAGATCAAAGAAATGTTGTTTTATTTCAGCCTTTAAGATTGATTACCTTGTTAGTGCTGTAAGCTGTGCTATATACAAACCTAACTTCAGAAGTGTTAATGTGAACTGATACCTGTAGGGACAGCACATGCAAACAAATGTCTGTTTATTGTGCCTGAACCATTGCTTAGTGAAAGAGAGAATCCATTTAGAGAAGAAGAAGGGTAAAGGAAGACAGCTGAAGTGCTAAGTAGACATAGGAAGGCAATGATAATTTAGAAATTGATTTCTGTTATGTATCTGTAGAACAGTGACATATATACTTTTTGATATTTGGGAAATATCAATTTCTTTTCCATGCTGTGTTCTAATAAAAGCATGGATCTAGTTTTCCTAACCATGAAAATATAGACGATCACCACACTTAACTCCTCTTCTGCATGTTTTGGTCACCCATTATCCTATTTCCAATTATTTGGGGTCGTTTGAATTAAGCACAGTAAATGTGATAGACTTATGGCAACTGTTTGAGCAATTTGGAAGACAGGTTGATTCTGAACTCTGAAAATTCAGATTTCTGGTATGTCTTGATGCATTGTTTGAGGGTGTGTAAGAAGTAAAAAGGTGACACAGCTCATCCTGTTTTGTTCTACAGTGGGGTCTAGCATGATTGCTGTGGTTTGATCTTGGTAGCAGCCAAGCCCCCCACAACTACTTGCTGAGAGGCTGAGGTGCTCTCAGTGTGCCCACTGGTTCCCTCACATAGGGGCTGGCTGGTCAACAGCTTATGCCAGCTGTTAATGAGCACATGTGTTTACCTCTTGTTTGGTTTATTGCTGACATTTTGTGTAACTGTAGGTCATAGAGGTTGACACAGATGCTTTGTTGAAAAGATTGAGCAGTGCAGGTAAATAATGTGGTGGCTGCTGCCATCTTTGGAGACATTGAAACCTGATCTGCTTTCAAAGTGTCCCTGCATTGAGTACAGGTCCCGAGATTATCTTCTAAGGTTCCTTCCAATCAAAATTATTTAATGACTTGGGATATGAGGAATTTACAAAAAAATCTGACTTACTCGTTTATTATGTCTAGGTATTTCTTCAGCATATCCTTGTTTCCTACAGCACTTCTCTGAGAATATCCCATTTTGATTAACTCTCTGGACACATTTTTGATCATTTAATGACATGTTTATTACTTATTCATGCTTCCCCCAGATGAGAGAGTCAAAATCCAGGCTAGGTGGCTGGCTATGAGTTACACACCTAATTTGAAAATGAATATTCATTCATTTTCTTAATCCGAACCATGAGATCTATCTAATATTTTTGTCCTCTCAAAACAAATGACGATGAGTGTCTTCACAACGTCTCTGGGCAGCCTACCTCAATGCCAAATATTCAACAAACTTTCTCCCCTAAGATGACTTCCAACTTTACCTCAGATGTGCCAACCTCATTAAAACTGGGTTCGTGAGACCCCAGGAAGTTTTAGAGGGCCCAGTGTGTCCAGCTGGCCATGTTCACTGCCAGCAGCTCCTGACAACCTGAGCTCTGGACCACAGAGCAGAGGATGAGGGCTCTGGCACAGCCCTGGCAGGGCTGAGTGGCTGCAGGGGTCTCCACTTTGGGGGTGTTTCTGGACAGACCTCAATGCCAGCCTCCCTCCTGGGCTGGTTTCTCCTCTGCTGCCAGCCAGCAGAATTGCCCAGTTCAACTGTCTTGGACATGTTTAGGACACAGGAGGTTTAAAACCTCAGATTCCTAAGTTTTACTTGAAAGTTTGACAATCAGAGGGAAGCTGATCCAGACTGCAGCTGAGGATATGATCCAGGTGGTTTTGTAGTGTAGTGAGCTGGGAGGGGAGTGACCTGAGATGAATCAGCACATGGAGCGTCTGTGGGCATATAGGTGATTTCTTTATGGATAAAACCAGTTGTGAATTAACAGCGGTGGGACAAAATAGAGAGATTAGAAAAAATAGAGAGCCACAAAATGAGAGTCTGATGACAGGATCAGCTTCTATTAAGCTATCAGCAGTTTAGAATTCACCGACTTAAGAGGCAAAAAGCAATTTTGATTTAAAACAAAAAAATAAATCTCCATTTTTTCTGGTTTTCTCATGCTGTTATTCCCACTGTGTAATCTGAGCATAAAGGAAAGACCGCTGCTGAACTTTTTGAAGCCTTCATTTAGCATCTATATGAAAAACATTAAAAGAAATAATACAAACAAGTTGAATTATACAAGTTGCTATATAAGGAGTCTTAGGAGATTGTATCACAGATAAGGAAAATGCTTAGAATTTTCTTTTTGTATGTGTAATGCCTTTGCAACCTACTCACAACATTGTTCCCTGCATGAGGGCCCCCTAATTATTTCATCATGCAGCAGGAAATTCTGGTAGGTTATATATAAACAGCCCGAGGCAGAGACCTCTTCATCAGATAGAGCGTGACATCTGACATCTGTGCAGCCTGCTGCTCGCATGACACAATCATCACGGCAGTCCGAGCGCTGAGGAGCGCAGGAGCAATTGGGAGCACGGGGCTAACTGGAGGTGACAAAGGGTTCCTCTAATCCAAAGCTAAAACTTCATCCCTTCCCTGTCTGGTAGCCACATCCCACCTCTCTGCAGCAGGCGCGGTCACGGTGCGATACCAGCTGGGGCAAGGGGCGGATTCCTGGCCCCGCTGTCCACAGAGCATAGCGCGTGCAGCTGCCCCTGTCCCCGTGCGGCCCTGGGGGAGCCGCGCCCTGCAGTGGCAGGGCTACCAACAGGCTGCAGGTCCCAGCTTCAGCTCGGAGCACCTCCTGGCATGGGTGGCATTCTCAGAGCGCCTCCTGGCACCCGTACACCCTGCAGAAAGGCACCAGCTCCCCATGCTGCCTGTGGGAGCCTGAGATGCGTCGGTGAGGAGTGGCTGCAGGTTGGAGACAGCCAAACCCCAAGGGATGGTGGTGGATTAGGGCTTTGTGTCAGACATGATGTGTGACTGCCTTCTTTTTTCTCATTGCACTTATTTTTATGGTTCCCAACAAAAAGGCAGATTATTTTCCCCTGAATGGGTTAGTGGTGTTTCTACTTCGTCAGTAGTGTTTCCTTGCTACAGAAAATGGCTTCTCAGGGAAGTTGTTGGAAGTAGCAGGCTAGGAGGAGTTTGAAAGCACGTGCCAGCAGCCCCCACTCTGTCCTCCAGCATTTCCAGCCTGAAGTTCCATGCACTCCCACACTCCCTTCCTGCGATGCATTACCCAGGCCATGCTGTGTGTCCAGAATAGCACTGCTTGCTCTGACACTTGGCGAGCTTGTCTCTTTCTTGCATGACAGAAACAGCCTGCCTGAAAAGCAAGGGGAAATTCTCTGAAGGAGTGTTTTAGGGAAGTAGCAGCTCCCTGTTGTGACATGTATTTTTCCCTCTACTGTATATTTTCACTGTCTTCAAATATACAACTCTGTTTCATTAATAATGTTGTTTGGACTACTGCTTTCTTCTCTCACACGTCATGGCTGTTTTGAATTAAACAAGGAAGTTCTTTTATACATTTTTTGACTTTGGCTTTAACCTTAAGCCCGGTCCCAGAAAAACCTGTGTTCAGCAGTTTTCTGAACTCCATCCAAATATGTTTACAAAGGAAAATATTCTTTCCATTGCTGCATCTAAGGCCACGATAAATTCCACAAGTTTTAGGAAACTGAGGATAGTAACAGTATTTGGAGGCAGACTTTTGATCTTAATTCCGGACTACTGAGGCTTGAACTCTGCTGGATCTCCCACCACAACATCTTCTTCAAATGTTTCATTATCAGTCCTTTGTCAAATTTCAGTAAATCAGTAATGCTAAGGATTTCCCAAAAAAACAACTTTATTTTTCCCCCTTTGGTAATTAACTGAAGCAGGTTGAGTTTGCTTGCTGGAATCAGCTGTTTTTAAATCAAAATGTGTCACAAACTGGAATTGTTTCCTATTTTCTTTTGATGTACTCTTTACATTAGTTACATTTGTAATCAGATAATTTTTTATTAACCTTTTCTCTAATCTACCATTTCTTTATTGCATCCTCATAAACATTAGTATGCACCCATTCACTTTAAATTTGAAGACTAACATACAACATTTTTTTTTTACTTAATAGAAGTTTAAAATTTAGTCTCTGAAGTGGCTGTCTCTTAAGTTCCATCCGCATTTTTAAGATTCTCAGATGATCCTGACTTTTTGTACTTGTGTTTATTCCTGACTTGGGTGGTACTTCTTATCATCCCTTTGTTTCAGGGTGAATAAAATGAAATGTCTATCCTTAAGGGTAAACTTAAGGCTTTTAGTATTTCTGACAAATGTAAGTACTGTTTAAAACTGTCCTTGTCCTTACAGGGGATTTGAATTTCCCAGATATTTAGCCTAATTTATTAAAAAATAGAGCTGAAATCTGGGTTCATTTTTTCCCGACTAATTTTGCAGAGAGAACATTTACCATTTCCTGTGTGGGTGAAATTCAGGGGATGGCCAATGCCAAAAACATTTTTCTTTGCCTGCTGTTTCAGGTTCTACCAGGTGCCTTTTGGAAAACATACATTTGGTCATACATTTGTATCTGCTTGATACCTGAGACACTTTCCCACAAAATGGAACAGGCTTTTGGGAATCTTGAGGAAGAATCAGGGCTCTGGCTATAGCTAAGCAAAACCATGCAACTTCAGGTAAGGGAAATGCAGACCCAGGCTAGATGTGAACACACCAGACTTTTGTTCCAGAAAGAGGGTGAGGCTGTTGCTGATGTGTGGTGTCACCCTTTCTGATTCCAGTCTGGAAAGCCTCTATGGAAAGGTTCTCAGATATATACTTGGTAACATTGAGCTCCTTGAATCCAAGAGCTCAGTAAATCTTGGCCCCATTACTGCTGGAGTTCATAGCATGCTGGGGGCATTTCAGGGCCGGCAGTTTGGCCACATGTTTTATACATGGGTATTTATTAGGACATGCTCTATTCTGAGGTTCTCCCTGCTCTAGGTTCACAGGACTTTTCTTCTCCACAAGGCAGCATGAAATTTTAACTAAATTTTACTAGTTCTTTAAAGTATATAGACAATTAGCTGTGTCTGAGGCCAAATTCTGAGTAAACTCCTGGGCTACTAGGGAAAAAAAAGGTATTCCCCTCAGATATTTGGCTAGCAGGTCTTGCTACAGATTGGTGACTCTCGCAGTCAGCAGCTGAGTGCTCTTTTCTAAAGCAGAACTTTTTGTGTAGTTTTTCATCTACTTTTACATCCCTTGATCAGCTTGGTGTCTGAAATCTGCTGTGTAAGTCTCTTGTCTCAATGTCCTGCAAATGTCGATGTGTCAGGCTCAGGTGGCTTGGTCTCCTTGACTGTCTCTTAGTAGCATGTGGTTCTGTTTGTGAAAAAAGAGAGATTGATGTAGCTCACATAGATGGTACATTTTTCAGCAAGCATATGATGGAGTAAAAGGATGATTATTTATCACTCTGTCTCTGGTCTTTAGGAACCTCTGAAATCCAGCAACCTGTGAAATCTATGACATCCAATGTCAAAACAGTGGAGTGGGTGGAAGTGAAATTTAGTGTCATGGCACCTGGGCAGTCCTGGTGAAGATTTCACTCTGGGCTTGATGCTGCTAACCTGTGCCTTTTAAAATCCTTCACTAATAAATGTTAAAATTTAATCACTAGTAATTATGTCATCAGCTCCATCTATTGGAAATAATTGAGACTTAAGATGCTGAAGATTTTAAAGTAATTTTTCCCTTCTGCACCAGAAAGTATGTGCAATAAATACCTCTGGTTGTCTTAAAGATCTTTATGTTCTCTTAATATTTCTTCTTCATCTCTGCATCGAAGTCCTATATTTACTTTTACAGAGGAATGAGAATTCTCTGCTCTTTAATAGACATTACAATGATATTACATGAAAGAGAATGGTAGAGGAAGAGACTGTATTCCTGTTTAAGAGGTCTAAAGATACATAAGTTGGAAGTAAATCCTAAAATAAAAGACACTGATATGGATGGAAATTTCATGAATGAATTTCTTTTCCTTTTTCCCTCCGCTTAATGAAGAGCACAAGTAAAATTGCAGATTCAAACACTTGAGTACTGAGGCAGGCAGGGGGTTGATTAGAGTTCTCTAATTATAACTAATGACAGAAATAACATGAGCTCCTGTTTTGCCTGGATGGCATAGGAATTGAGCCACTCATACAAATACAGCATGGCTCCCCTTATTTTCTTTATGGTACAAAACTGACTCAGTAAACCAAACTGCTGTTTGAGGTTGTCAAGAGCAGGACCCTCAGTCTTCTCCCAGCTCTGTTCACCAGGTTCCTGGTGAACGAGGAATGGCATTGATGGGAAAGGAGTGGTAGGCACTGGGGATCACAGCTGATCTGCTGTACCTGCTCTCATTTTGGTTGCAGCCATTTGTGGGCTGAGACTGACATCTTGCTTAGGGCTCCAGTTACTCTAACTTGGGCACTGTGCTTCTTTGATATGTTGTACTGTTAGCAGTGAAATTCCTCTGGCTGGATTGGGAATGGTGCTGCTCTGGTGCTATGCTGAGAATCCCGGTGTGCATTTCAATATTTACTCATACTCCAGTCTGTGTGGAATCTCCTAGGAAGGACAGGCCAGGAAAAATGCTTAAATATAGTCAGAATAAGATACTTAGGAATGTATTTATTGCCCTGCATCTGCCCTAATAAGCTCCCACCAAGCTTCATTCAATCAGCAGAGCTGTCAGTTCCTCCAGTGCAGCGCTGCCCAGAGCAGGGAGCCGGGCACTGCCTGCTCCCCCAGGACAGGGACTGTGTTCTGCTAAAGGGCTCCTTGGGCCTCGGTCAGTGGGACAGTTTCTGAATCAGGGCATGCATCAGTGATCCTGTTTAAAAAACAGGTCTTCTAATCCTGTTTGTTTTGTCTACTAATGAGCAGATTCACTGAAACAGGCACCTCATATCCTGAAGCAAAATTTCAGTGCTGAGTGAAACAGAAATGATAAATATTTTTGTTATATATATTTCTTTGTCAATATTTATACAACCTGATTCTCTGGGTAACTGTGGTTGAAATTACAGAGGGGAAAAAAGAATCCTTGAGCTTCTACCTGACTCCAAGGGAACCAGCCTGTGTGCACTTGTATCAAAGGGAAGCAGGTGAGGAGAGCCAGGAGTGTGCGGGGCTTGGGGGCTCTGTCTGTGGCAGCTGTTCCTGTGCTGTTGTCAAGCCCTGTCTGGTGTGCAGGGGCTGCTGGGGCAGAGCCCACCCTGGCTCTCAGCCCTGGCCCAGCACCCTGCTGAGCCATGGCACATGGCAGGGGCAGCTGCCCGAGCTGGCCCTGGCACTGGGCAGTGCCAGGGGGAGGGCTGGGGCGCTTGCTCCTCTGTGTGCCCTTGGCTCTGCTGGCTGGGGGTGGGGCGCCCTGTGGGCAGCCCCTTGGACTCAGCTGTCCCTGCCAAGCAGCACCAGGTGCTCTCCCCAGGTGATCCTGTGGCTGCTGCCCCTGTGGGAGCTGCTGAAACCAGTGGGAGACACGGCACTCAGCTGCAGAGAGGTGCAGAAGAGCTGCCCATTTATTCCAGTAAACACAGGGAGAACACCGAGATGGAGTAACAGGGCAGAAGCACAGAAACAATCTGGCATGCAGACCACAATGACACCTCTCCTTTTAAAATGGAATCACATGTTTATTAAAGTGGTAAAATTTATTGTCTCACACTTCCTTTAGGCTAATCCAAGAATTTGCTAGAAAAATCCTTTCTTGTAGAGCATACATTGTAAATCTGTTTTGTTTAAATAGGGTTCCCAGTAGAACTTTGTGAATGTCAACATTTAAGCTTAGCATTTGTGGGTCTGTATGAATAACACGGTTTTGCTCAAAGTGAGAGTATCCACACACACATGCTGTGTACTTCCTTAAAGCTCTGGAGAAAATGAGTATGTGCAATATATGTGGTTAAGTGTGACTGTGGAAGTGTGGCCTGCTAGCTGGCTAAAGTGACATCCTCTAATAAACTGCAGTTACCTGAGTGGTATCCTTCCCTGTGATTAGAGAGTAGATTTAATACATTAAAGCAAATAGTGAGGCAGGCCAGGTAGACGAGATACTGACAAGGGAAAGAGCTACTGAACTTTAGAAGAGTCTGATTCTTGCAAAAAGCTTAGAACATGAAATGTACCTTTAATTTAATTCTTCAACCTCTTTTCACATTAAGAAAATACAGAATCAGCTCACTCATTATAGTCAAAGTGTTTGAGCTCCATACCCTTCCTGGGTCCCTTGCTTATGCTGTAAATCCATATGATTTAGATAATAAGGGATATGAAATGGCTCTTGTATTCAGTGAAATAGTTGTTTTTTTAAAGGCTCCTCATTAGACTACCAAGATGGGATAAATCGCATTTCTGTTTCAGTGGTCAGAGGAATTTCAGAGGCATGCATCTTCATTAAAAATTATGTATTTATCACCTTTCTATCAAAGAGATATATTTATTTACAATTTCTATTTATAATTTGTATTTACTTTTATTATCTTTATAACTTTTTTTGTAATAGACCAGTCTATCAAATAAACTAATGTGCTTTTGGGTCTTCTTGCAGTATAAAATATCACATCACTGACTCTGAGGATGTGACATATTTCACTCCTGCAATCCCTACAATTTAAATAAATGATGCATTGGATACATCTGGTCCAAAATATTTCAGTTTGCTGCCAATGAAGCAATGCATTCACCCACAGCATCTCCTTCCATTTCCATATTATGATTTCAGGGCTTGTATCTGCAACAAACCAGAATATTTTCATAATTGGGGAACTTTGTAAGTAGAGATAAGACAGGCAGAAAACCTCTGCTAGACACCGAAGAGATCCCAACTCTGTTCACAGGTCCCATTAACAGGGACCTTGAGTGTTTTGCACAGCTGTGATTTGGCCAGGACTGGTATTTCAGTGCCAGCTGGTGGGAAGTATCGTCTCGGGCAGGGGTTCCCTCCCGTTCATCCACTCCTTATATTCTCTCCCAGAGTCTGCTCTCGAAGTCAGTAGTTTCCAGTGGTCGGGAGAGCAGAAGATGACTCCTGGCAGAACCCAGGAGCAGCACGCAGGGGCCGTGGGATGATGTGTAGCAGGTTCCTTCCTCTAGGAGTGTGTGTGTGTGTGTGCTTAAGGGGACAGGCTGCACACAAGTGGCCTGGCCACAATGGCTCATGTGTACAGGGATAGTCTGAGCTGAAATAATTTTGAGGAAGGATGGTACAAGGGGCTTTAGTGGGGTAGTGGCAAGTATCAACTGTAGTCACTCAGGGATGGATCTGGAAGTGAAGAGAAATCAAAATTATTTTGGGAGGGAAATTTCTTTCTTCCATTTTTTTCTCTGTTGAAGTTTGCACAGGGACAGTCACTTACAATTAAGTTCTGGAGATGTTACCACTGAGTGTAAAATGATTTCTCAAATGATTGAAAGATGCAATGCCTTCTCCTTGCATATTTCACAGAGAACCACAAAACTATTGAAGAAAAATGCTCAAAAACAATAAAAACATTGTCACTTTTGTTATTTCCCCCTACCCGGGATTGCAAACAGCATCTGGGTAGCTATGGGTCCCTGCTCTGGCACAAAACTGCCAGGTCTTCCCAGGAGCATAGCCTTGAGCAGCACAGTTACAGAATTGTCCAAAACCAGATGGTGACATTGGAGCCAAAATTGCTCACAACTGAAATGCTTTAGTCCTAAATTCCTCCCTGATGTTGCTCCATCAAAGCCAATTACTTTGGACTCCTCAGCCAGCATCCTTCTGAACTTTGCCAAACCTTTTTGGCTTGTTCCTGTCGCTTGCAGATGGTTTTAGAACAAGTCCTCTTCCCACAGTAAGAGAGCATGGTCAGTGGGCAAAGGCATGTTGCTAGGAAAAGAGCTGTCCCTGCTTATGGATTTGCACTTGACCTGAAGAGATTATGTATGATGTATTAACAGTGGGTCTAATAAAGCTGGAAGGTTTTTAGAATTTCTTATTTATTGCTTGCATCAAATTCTGCCAGCTGTTATAAATGCTCTATTCTCCAGAGAATCTAAAGTAATACAAGGTAAAAACGAATAATCTCACTCACTGGAGTTCACAAACGCTTGGCAGCTGAGCTGCTGCTCAGCTTAAGAAGCACTGGGTTGGCTCAACAGACAAAATCTTGACAAGGTCCCTTCTTTCCTGGTCACTAGTTCAGATCCAGATAATGAGGCTGATAACCTCCAGCTGCTCTCCCTGGGGGATATGATGGAGCTGTCCAGTGTAAGCCAAGGGCTGCTGGAGAATGAGTAGTCCTTCCTCCTCCAGCCTCCCCTGCTGCTACGCTGGTCTTCAGCCACAAAGGTGAGGTGGAGGGTTGGAAAGCAGATGGGCTGAGAAAAATGTGGGGAGGGTGAGACATATCAGGGTAGGGCTGGAAACTCTCCCTCCCAGTGTCACAATTTGAGTTTGTTATTTCCTTGTAGATGCTTTGGTATGTGCCAGTGTCCCATAGTCAGTGTGATGTGCAGTGTTGTCTTACAGGCAGAGGCAGGAACGCAGAAACTGTTTTTCTCCCCTTTCTTGCTTCCCCAGATGTAACTACAGTGAATTTTCTGGAGTTACTCCAGTTAAAAAATGGAGAAATGGGGGAGTGTTTGCTTAACACAGTTCTTCAGAAATGATGTTTCCTGTGACATGTCATTTCACAGTGCCACATGGATCATGGCACAACGGTGTAGTACTGTGTTGGTTGGGAATGTTTCCAACACTGCAGTCCTAGTCATGGTGAAGGGGAAGAGAACACAAATGCCTGGACTCTCAGTTTGTCTTTGGCCAGGCATGTGTGGAATGGGAGTGTTTGTCTTGGAGCCGAATGCTTCTTTCCACAGGCTTCAGTTTGATTGTATTTATGATTTAAGGGGCTTCAGTTCCCTGCCAGGCATTTCAGGTGCTTTTCCCTGTATTCCAGGAAGGAATATAAACTCACAGCATCGGTGATGAAATAAATGGTGGACCAAAATGTTTTGCCAAGGAGTCATCCTTCCGTTGGGAGAGCCAAGGTTCACGGTGGGGGGTCAGGTCTCTGCTGACCATGGTGCTCCTCATACTGATCTGTAATGCAATGCTGCATTTTCCTTCCGGAGGGGGAATACAACTACATCTGGTAATGATGTTATTCTTATTGCATTCGTGTGTTGCACTGCTGTATGGACCTTGGAAACATACAGCCAGCCATCTGATCCAGCTTTTTCTTGACTCCACACATTCACTTACTCATCAGCTCTGAGGCATATTGACTTAATTCCCTCTGTTTTCTAATGCTGTGTGTGGTTTAATCACATCCCCAGGAAGAGGTGTAATTATTAAACCACAGGAAAGTTAATGACTGGTATTTGCTCTTCAGCATAACCCATTTTGGTGTCTGGGGTTTGGCATGTCATCCAATGGGAAAACCAGCTCTAAGACATAATCCTCAAAGCACACATGATTTTCCAGTGATTTATGCATCTTTTTTTTTCACGTTGCAGTTTTAACAATAGCTTTGCTGGTTGTTTCAGAAAACTGTGTTTTCTTGATCAAGCTTACTGTGCTGAAAATTCTTTCTTGAAATTATACCATGTTTTATTTGGGGGATGGGTATTACACTGTATGCAAACCATATTTTACATAAAATTTGCATACTCGTGAAATTTTGCCTAAAATACTTGTCCTTACGCAAATGCATAATTCAGGGTTTTTTGTTAAATCAAGAGCTCCTAATGTACTTTGCTTACTATGTATAAAATCCCTAGGAAACTGGCCACCAAATGCTCAACATTTTCTTTACTGAAGAGAGTTCCTGGTAGTCTCTCCATAGCAGTTGTATATAAGTAGCTCTTTGTATGTCTTATGAATTCTGTTTGACTAATGATCCATGAAGCTATAGCAAATTTTATTTTGGTCAGAAGGAAGGGAATAGAACCCATCCGAAAATATAATTTCTGCATTTGGTTGGTACTTTATTTAGGAAATTTTGATCTGAAATCAAATTTCTCCTTTTTTTGCCTATGAGATTAATAAAAACATGATAAAAAAATAATAAGAGCTTAGAAGTAGGGCTAGTTTAATCATCTTTATTAGTCTCCAAACAAAGTTTGCAAACCAAATGAGTAATTTGTCAGCCATGGGCAGTTTCGGAGTCCCCATTCTCAGAGGAATTTAAAAGCCATGTGGATGTGACATTTGGGACATGGGTTAGTGGCCTTGGCAGTGCTGGGGAACGCTTGTACTCAGTAGTCTTGGAGAGCTTTTCCAACCCAAATGATTCTGTGATTACCTGCAGAGCTGCTGTATGCATTCCTTGCTGTTTGCACACGCCTGCCCCAGCCTTTGCTGTTATGCAGACATCCCTAAATCAGACACCAGAGACTTTACTATGGACTTTATCAGGGAATAGTTAGTTTGGTCTAGGGGTGAAGGAGGCTGGTGCAGGGATTGTGCTTTGTTTATTATGTTTGAAGTCCTAAGGTGGAATAGAATACCAGTGATAGATAGTTCAGGAAATAATTGTGTGATATCATGGAAAATACCCGTGGAACCGGGTGCTACTTTGTGTGAGCAAAGGCATCAGAACTGCAATGAGTAAACTTGAAATAACCATGTCTGTTTAAATTAACTGGTTAATAGCTCTGGAAATTGAGCGTTAGCAATATTTTTTGGAGTGGAGTTGACCATAGTTTGCTTTGAGATGAATAAATTAGAATTGAATATTACTCAATTGCACTTTGATAGTTTTTCTTCCCAAACATTTGTGAGGCTTCTAGTCTTACCATGCAGGAAATCAACTTTCTCCCTGTTTCAGATGTTTAGTCTGAGCTTTATTTGGGGCTGTTCTTAAAAACTACAAAAACCATAAAGGGTTGGTTCTAGTTTTATGCACAAACTCAACACTAGTGGTGTTTTACTACATTCACTTTAAAGACTGTTTCTGATTTTATATATTTCAGTTCAAGAATGTCAGGATTCCTAATTTAAACTGGCCTTGAGGTAAAAAACAGACTTTAGGTTTTTGTTTAGGAATTTACAGTCATTTGCACATCAAACTGGATGTAAAGGCCTCCTACAGCACTGCAGCCCACTCTGCCTGGGTCTAAGGATTATACATGGTCTGGACCTGGAGAATCAAGCTTTGGGATAGAAATTCATCATCCCTCATCTGAAATGCCTTGGCTAGCTCCTCAACCTGGCAGCTTAGTGAAGACAGGAAAAGTGTCCCCATCACCAACGGAATTTCCCTACTCTGTAGGTACAGGTGAGCTGCACCAGTGAAGGTGACCCTCAAAGAAGGTCCTTTCTGCACATCCCCTTTGGCACTGGTGGGCTGAAAGGGGTGGCACACGAGGAAGCTGGCTGCCTGCTGCCATAGCTGTGTGGCTATGCAGAATCTTAACTGGAGAAAATCAGATGATTTCTCAATGAAAATGTCCATGGCATTGGACTTGTTTTCATGTTTCAAGAAAGATGAAATCTAGGAAAGTGCTTTTGTTTTTGTGCAAGTGCAGGTCAAAAAGAAGCATGTCACTAGGGAGAAGGGAGGCAGTTGTTCGCTTAGAAAGTTTGAAACTTGTTTTGAAGCAAGAGAACATATTGCTATTTTTTTCCTCCACTCTATAAATAACTCTTGGCAGGCAGAAACGACCTTGATTGCATGAGATGAAGTAGAGCAACCAGCAGGCTCTACAGCAGAATAAATGGCACAGTGCCAAGAGCTTCATCAAATGAATAATAGCTTCCACTTGACAATCAGTAAAGTGCCTCTTCTCCTGTGGATTTAGTTTTTAATGATGATTAGAGAGGATGGGCCCCTAAAATTTCTCTGGTAGGAATGACCTCCTATTAATTTCTGTTACTTGAAATGCTGAATTCAAAGCTATTTTACAGCTGCAAAACCAAAGGCACTGACATAAAGGAACTATTATCTTTGTAATTGTAGCAACAAGTACTAAATTTGTCATTGATTAAGAGAGACTTTTAAACTTTATGACTCTTCTGTTGTCGATGTCCCTTACATAATGTTCTGGGCTACCCAGATTGCTGTCCTTTGGAAGTAAAATGTTTGCTAAAGTGTGAAAGCTTATCTTGTGTATTAGGGACTCTTTCTATGGTACTGCCTTTGTTTAATTTAATTCCTTCACGTGTTTTTTTCTGACATTTGGTACTGATGGTTGTGGGAAGCCAAGGGCATGTTTTCCTACGTGGAGCGTGGGAGAGCCCTTTCCAGGTGCGTGGTCAGGGTGGGAGGAGTGCTTTGGCAGTGGGGTGCGTCACAATGAGAACAAATAAGTAAATCCCTGTCATCACTTTCCCCATGAACAGAGAGATTTTCTCTGCTCTGCTGAGTAAAAAACCTGGGGATTTTAAAGTAGAAGGGTTTAATTGCTTTGAAAACCGAGACCTGCAACACATATCCCATGCAACTTTCATTTTTTGTTTTGTTTAAAATAAAATTGTAGAAAGAAACTTTGGAGAATGCTGTTAGACCCTCCATGGTGTTGTTTCAATTGGGAATTACAGGAAAGGCTGATTAGGAGTTAGTTCTTGATTGAAATATAGAAGCAAATTGTAGTCTAGGCTCCTGTCCTTGGGTTGCTGCTGCTGCTGGTGGCTCAGGACAGCGTGCACCACACAGAGTTTAATAACTTGGTGTAATTTTACGGAGCTATAAATTGCTTTGCGTGATCAGCTCTGAAGGTCCCAGAGGTGCCTGTGTTCCTGCTAGCGAGCCCCGAAGGGCAGCAAAAGGCTGTGCTGATGGGGAGGCTCACAGGGGCTGGCTGCCCACCGCCCTCATCCCGGGAACCACCCCGGTGGCAAGGAATCTCTTTCAGTCCTGCCGCCAGCTCTCAGCGGCCACGGCCACTGTAGGGGCCACCCCAGGACAGAGAGGCTTCCTGGGAGCCTGGCTGGCCCTCCACACTCCCTGCAGAAAGGAGAGAAAAGGTAGAGGAAAACAAGAAAGGAGACAGTATTCATTTATCATTGTGGGCATGTGGCTGTAACTAAATGAACAAAATGAGTACTTGGGGTGAGTAAAATAGGCTCCTAAATGAATTTTAGAGCCAAAGGTGGTTTCAGAGGGCTGCCTGGCATGCCACGCTGTGATGAAGCATTAGCAGAGGGTGAGTAAGGAACGCTGTAATGAGAAATGTTCGTCAGAGCAGGTCCTCAGAGTTGTTACTCATGGGGCTGCGGCTGCCTCAGTGTGTTGGACTTGACTCCCTGCAAAGTGAGCCCTCTGCGTCGGTCTGAATCATGCTGAGAGGAAGCTCTGGCGTCTATGGATAGTACTTAGAAGGATGCTGAAGAGAAAAATAATGAGAAAAGACTTAAGACCCCTACCCATATTACTGCATGTACCATTAAGATGTGAAGAAGAACTGAAAATACAAAAATTACGGGAGTCAGTTGTAACTGCTTGCTTAGAATATTTTGTTCTGAATTTCATTTTTTTTGTTTCATATTACATTTTTAAAATTTGTGAAAAAATTATTAGTTTTTCATAGTAAAAGACTGAATAAAAACTTGGAACCGTTAATTTAGAGTCCTAAAATTGGATTTTGCATTGGATATTGAAACTGTCAGTTTCTCACAACTGACCTTTTTCCCTACATACAGAATTACTCTTGATGAATCAGCACATTTTTTTGTATAAACGTTTCTCTAAAACCACTTGGCAGGCAATATAAGTATAGACAGCATGTGCGCAGAGATAGAAATTTATTTCTGGACCTGGTATGTGTACTGTGGGAGTTGGGATTTTCTTCAGTTTTGCCATGAGTGAAAATTATCTTGCAAATCTTTTCTGTAGATACATCCTTTGGTTTCCTTAGTGTGCTGCATTGTATTGCGTTTTTTGCCATGTCAGCAAAAACTGAAATGAGCATTTTGGAGTGAGATTTTGTGTGTGCAGGTTCGGGTGCTGGGTGCTGTGGCCCTGGCTCAACGCTGGCACAGAAGTGCAGTGTGTGTGCTGCCAGCTGCTGTGGAATTGCACAGTGCCTCGGTGGAACGCTGGCTGGAGAGCAGAGCCAGAGGAGCCTGAGGTGCTGGTGCCCTGCAAGGGGAGTCTGTGAGGGATTCTGGCCGTTGCTGGTTTTTCTCCTTTTAGCTACTGGGATCTGCGCTAAACAATTTCACAATCATACTTTATGGCTATTGGCAGAAGTCGGCTTTCATTTAGCAAGGAGTGACCTGTCACTTAGAATTCTCACAAACGATGTGTGATTAGTTAACAGTGTTTAAGCTACATTTCTCTGCCAAGAGATGTGTACTTCAGGGAATTTTCACTGAAACTATTGGAGTTCTTTTCAAGGTTTGGAGACTACAATAGAATATCCAATGCTGACAACAATTAGTTGCTTTTGTGAGATGTCACAACACTTCAAAAATCATCATCTGTTTTAAATTCAGGGGACTGTGGGACTGTTTTGGACACTGCTGTTAGTGAGCACTTCTGTGACAGTGACCTGTGTATGACCAAGGTAACACTGAGCCAGGAATGAAATCCTGGTTTGTGGTTTAGGGATTGGAGAGGCAGAGGGGTATACAGAACATCAGGTTACACTGTGAGGATTCATTTTCTCCCCTGGCAGAGGCTGTGCACCGTACCCTGTAGACCTTCAAAGTTCATACTCAAACTACATGGTGGTAAGAAAGGTGCTTTTGCAAAGTCCCTCATACTGACAAATGGCCTTTGCACAGTCACACACCTTCAAGAAAATCCAACATCTTATTTAGTAATTGATGACCCATTTGTCCTTTCTTTTTGCACCTTCCTTCATCACAGAAGAACAACCCAATGTTTACTCTGGGGTTTCAGTGTAAATGCTGGCACTATGGGCACCCTTTGTAAGGCTGTGGCAGCCTAGTATTTGTGTTTTCATGTAAATTTAAATATATCTGGACTATTTCAGAGGCACCAGCATCGTCTATGGAGCTCTAAGTTGCTGTACATCTGTGAAAGCAAAATAAGGTACTGTGTAACACCTTCCCAGGAATGCTGCCAGGACATTGAGTCAAATTCAACTCACATACATTAAAAATTTGAGTGTATTGTTTCAAGTTAATGAGTATAGCTTTAACTCAAGACAAAAACAAAAGCTCAAACCAGGTGAATATGGCTTTGAACCACACAAGAATTTCCCTCGTGATTTTTTTTTTTGATCTTTAAGTTCAATTGAATAACGTAATCAAAATACTTCATAAGAATGGTAAGCTTTAAAGTGTTTTATTCCAGTAGTGTGGCTTGGTCATTTTATGGCAGCCTGTAACTCAGAATGTGGTAAAAATAATTTATTGCAGGTATTAGGAATAAATATTAGTTTAGAATAAAAATGGTTTTGAAACCAACCCTTGTGAAATTCTTGTGATTTTTATCTTGTAGGAACTAATTGGACTCCTTTGGAAAGCTTTGTCACAGACACGTATTTTGTAGATAATCAAGTTTTAGAGAGAATTAGAAATTTTCCATATGAAATCTAACTCTTCTATATATTTTTTGCATTTTTATGATAATTAAGAACAACTATAATTGTTTTTTTCTGGAAGATTCTTCCCCATTTCAGTCTCCATTTTCTAACTACACGAAAGAAAAAAACCAATTGGCCAAGTGTTTCAAGGACTTGTTAAGCCATGAAACCTTCTGAAATCTAAACATGCAAGACAAAGGAACTAAGACTGAAGCTTCCCACAGCCATCCTCTGACAGCTGCCTCAGCTGGGAACAGAGATGCTCACAAATCTTGTACTGCTGTAAGCTGCAAGCTGTTACCTGTGCTGCAAAACAGAATAATGGTCCTGAGGTTCATTCTTGTCTTAGCTACAGCTGATTTTCCCATCATGGAGTAGATTCTTCTCACACAGATGGTCATGGTCCTCTTTTACCAGCTGGAGATCAGACGACAGAAATTTCCGAAAATCTGGATGGAAGTGGAATCAAATCTACTGCTTCATTATTTTGGATTTAGTGTATTTTGTACAGGTTTTATAGGTCTGATCTATATTTAGCAACCAAAGGGAGAGTCTTTCTTCTCAGGGAATGCAATATTTGTTAACAGATCACAAGAAAATGCTTCAGCACAACCTCTGAGGCTCTGAAAGTCTGCTTGATAATTTCTGATGCCTAACACTTTTTTATTCTTAATAGGCAGATTTTTACCTTTGCAATAGGCACAAGACCTTGAAACTAATAGAAATTCCACCAAGTAAAAATTGACTTTTGGGCAGCTCTTGAGGGGAGGGAGGTGGACTCTAGTGTGTCTGCAGTCCAGTGCCCACTTTTGCCTGGGAATTAGCCAGCAGTCGTAACAGAAAACAAAGCCAAGTAATTTATGCAACATCTTTGGCATAACGCTTCTACATCACTGTGGCAGAATCATTTCTGATGTGAACTACAACCCTGGAGTACTGCCCTTGTGTATGAAGTGGATGTGCCCTAAAATCACAGTGTTTGATCCCCCTGAGTGGCTGGAGGCAAATCCTGCCCCCACTACTGCACAGGTGACGAAGATTTGGCTCCACTGACTAAATGACAGCAAAGTCTTGGTTCACTTCCAAAGGCTTTTACTGGTGATGCAAAATCTTTTACAAGACTGACTATGAATCTTGGCTTCTCCAAAGTGGTGTTCCTGAGAAAGTGCCTAAAAAACCGCTTAGACCACATTGAAGATGGAGTTTAATCCTTTCTGTTCCCAAGTGATTACTTCTTGCTAGAGGAAAAGTGGCTGAAATATTCTAATAGTTTCCTGAAGTCAGTATGAATTTGGCTTGAGCTGGTAAACTGCAGAGCTGCAGTATCTAAGAGCTGCAGTATCTAAGATCTGGGACGGAACAATAACTATTCCAATATTCCCAAGGAGCATGGGTAAAAAATGAACATGTTCAGGGCTCTGCTTTGTTAATATGGGAGTAGTAATAGATGTGCATTGTGGAATTTAAGATCAGAACTTGTTGCCCTTGCTCTTGCTGTGGTAATCAAAATTATTATATTTTCCCAGTATCATCATACTGATCATCCAAAATGCAAAGGCAGAACATGATGCAGTTCAGTGACTCATACCAAAGAAAACAATGCTTAATTATCTTTAATAAAAGCTGCATTTTTCAAGAAACTTAAGTCCCAGAACAACCATGTTGAGGCAATCTGGTATTTATCAGTGAACACAGCCCCTTCGTGGGACATGTAAGTGTTTACCACAACATATGGGGAAGAGCTGATTGATCCCTGAGTGTCCACAGCAGTGTGGGGGTTTGTCTCTGGAGGGTGCTCAGCCCTGGCCCACCCCAGTGCTGTAGGCCCCCGGCTTACTCCCTTTCTTCGCCCATGTTTCATTATGCATGTCAGTGAGAGCACAGGAACGAGCTGTTAGAAACTCTCATTCACCCCAAAAAGCTGCAACCACTCAAAGACCAAATTTATGCTAATTATTTGATAAGCAATTAGATGGGAGAGGTACATTTCAGGGAAAAATGCGTATCCAGAACCAGCAGGGCTGTAATGAGCTGAATTCTGCTGGTTGTGTCTGTGATGGGCAAGCACCTCTGTGAAAGGCTGACTGTTACTGTAGCCAGTTCTGTGGCTGCTCAGACCTCTCCGAGAACCTGCTGCTCAGTCACACCTGTGATTTTTTGGTAGCAGCAATACTTTACCTCTTTCTTCTACAGACGAAGCTGATTGTCTCCTTCTCACCAAACACAGCAAGCCCTCTTGCTCCTGGAACTGCCTTTTGCCCCTCCCTGTGTGACACCATCATGACAGTCTGTAAGGAACTGCCCGAGTGAAAAATATAGTAAAAACATGGTTTTTCCAAATAAAAGAGAAGAAACTCCAACTGCAGAATTATAGAATTGTTAAGGCTGGAAAAAACCTCTAAGATCATCAAGTCCAGCTATCAACCCAGCATCAACCTCATGTTCACCATCAAACCGTGTCCTTAAGTAATACAGCCACATGCTTTTTGAACATTTATAGGAATGGTGACGCCACCATTGCCCTGGGCAGCTGTGCCAGGGCTTTACAACCCTTTCCATGAAGATTTTTTTCCTAATATCCAATCTAAACCTCCCGTGGTGCAACTTGAGGTCATCTCCTCTCATCCTGTCAATGGTTCTTGCAGGTTAGATTCACTGGGAATAATATGGCCCCAATCTTCAAGCAGCATGTGGTCCTTGCCCCTGAGCACTTTTGAGCACCACTCAAGGCTTCCTGGGCTGATGTAGTTTGTGAGAAAAGCACAGTGAAGCACTGAAGTGACACCTGTGGTGCTGCTCGTGAAGGACTGTGAGGTGGGTTTTGGTGCCACGTTCTTCTGGCAGTGACACGTAACCTTGCTAGCCCAGGGGGTGGCCAGGTGATGGGATGAGAGCAGACAGCTTGGAGCAAGGGAGGGAAGAGCAAAACCACAACTTTTTTCCCAAACCACTGAAATAATTCTCCTTGCTTTGGCACTGATTCCTAAGCTTCTCTCGTTGCTTCCATGGGACTTCAGTATGTGTTTAAGCACACATTTGATTCCTCTCCTGGATTAGGAACCATTGAAAGCAGATAAAGTATCTTGTATAAGGGTATGCAAGCCAGAAGGATGGTTGGCAGGGCAACAGCTGAAAGATTTCCCCGGTGCAAGAAGCTAGATACCCTGAGCAGAAGAATGCTTGTCCCCCCTTGTCTGTCCATCTGACGACTGCCAGGAAGCCCAGCCAGCATCTGGATCCTCCCAGCTGCTCAAAGGTGGTCAGCCCTTGCTCAGAGCTGGGTGACTGGGTAGAGGCATCTTATTTTTTGGTAACTTTGCTCATCACTACATTGTATTTATGAAATCTCCAAGTGGACTAAATTTAGCCTTCACTCAGGAATTTTTTGTGTCATTGTTCCTGCTCTTAAGTTAAATCTGTGTGTTTGATCATGGCTTTTTCTCCAGCCACAGACATATCCAGTGCAGCCCACACAGGCTTTCAAGAAGACATCTGTAAACTGACACATTAACATGACTTCTGAACATATTATCATTGGTACTTTGGTCTTGGCTCAACAACGTGCATAGAATTATGGAATATCCTGAGCTGAAACGGACCCATGAGAACCCGTGAGTCGAACTCCTGACTCCACACAGAGCAACTGGACAGTTAAACCACATATCAGAGAGCTTTCTCAAAGATCTCTTAAGCACTGGCAGGCTTGCGGCTTACTAATAAAGTTTTTTTTGTTACTATAAGTAGCAAGTATGCAATGTTTCATGTTGGTATGTAGGCAACTATATTACAGGTAAGGTTCCAGCGCTCAGGAGTGTACAGCCTAATTCCTGAGTTTGAGAACCTTTAGAAATAATTAGTAGTGATGAAGACGACTCTTTTGTTCAGCTGTTAACTTTTAACACTGAAGAACAAATAGGGTCTTGACCATCAAAAATGCTGAATAAGTTGAATTTTACAGGAGATGCCATGACGAACAATGCTACTGTGACCTTGCTGTTTATTGGCCTGGGTTTGTAATACCACAGTGTTTCGAAAAAATCATTTCCATATGAGCACTGGTGTGAGATTTTCCTTTCTGAGCATACCTTCCTCAGCTTGTCATGGTTTTCACTGCCGTGGAGCTGTGAGCAGGAACCTATCTGTTTTCAATTGGTTTCCAGAACACTCACATGTTTAGACTGTGCAGTTAAAATTGATTTATATTGTGGATATGAAGTTGCAGTTACAAACTTTTGTTGAATAATCATCATTGGTAAAGAAAAAGCTGAGACATGCTGCAGAGAGATGAAATATCTCTGAACCCATGGGCTTTAATCTGAGTGGCGAAGTACAGAGCCATCTGCTATCATCCTGAGGGCTGAGAAGGGCCTGGAATGTTCCATCATCAGTCTGCTAGGACATCTCAATTTGATACTGAGTGTTATGGTGTATGTGGTAATGGATGGTGGAAGGAAAATCCTGGATAAGGTCAAATCTCCCTTTGCTTTTCTTGCCATCGTCCTGCTTCAGAGGGAGTTCTGTTCACTAATCATGACACCATGCTGGGCATGAGGGCAGTCCATGCTGAACCATGTGTGGTTACAGCTAGAAGGTGACTTTTAACACCTCATGCCTCTGCTATTCTGTTGGCTCTTGCTGGATGGCACTTGCCTTTCGGCACGGATTGCGTGTGGAGAGCACACTTGTGTTTGGCAAAGGAGCCAAAGACTCTGGACATTAAATTGCAGTCCCCTGCTGTGGCATGACATCTGTGTGCCCTTGGGTAAATCACTCAGTCCCTTGGGATGCTTCCATTCATTTTCTGCAAAATGACACACAACTGCATTTCTTAGGGGTTTTACAAAGGAAAATAGACCAGAGATGGGGAGCTGTGCAGTTTCTACCTGAGCCTTTCAACCACAGCAGCCCTCCCTGGGGTCCTTGAGTGTTTCACTTCTGCCAGTCATGGTGGGAGTCTGTGGTCCCCCAGTGCAGAGGAAAGGTTTAGATTAACAACTGTGTATTCCTTATACTCACATTCACCTGTCAGCTTTGCTCAGTCTCCCAGCATGATTAAGTCATCCAGGAATGAGTTGAAAGGGTTGGATTTGTAATTAAAACAGGAACACATGGCTTAGTTTCCTTTTACCTGTTGCAGAATGTGGAGCATGGGGCACGTAAGACATGAAGCTGGATGCAAACTTTCAAGAGGAACTGAGTAATCATCTTGGCCATACTGCCCGGGGCTCAGTGGCTGCTTTTGATGCAGCTATAGGGTTACCAGAGGATTGCTCACATCTCTGTGACTGTTGGAATCCTGGGATTTTGATGACATTTCCTTTCACTCTCTGTATCTCTTTTATTCATGTGTAAGAGGGCATAAGTTTCTAATTAGGTTAAAGGTGTCCTAGCCATGTTGTTCCCTCAGATTCTTTCTCAAGGAATGAAAACTGAAAAGAACAGAGTCTTGACAGAATTTTGGCTCTGGTCTTTGGCTGGTATTGAATCAAAATGTGGTGTGAAAAGTGTAGGCTTATACTGTTTCCATCTGCAGTGAGTAATAATGGATTCCAGTGAGTAATAATGGATTGCAGTGTTTGGTTTGAGTATCAGCTGCCTTTGCAGCTCAAACCCAGCATTTGTGTGTCTGTCTGGGGGTTTCTCTGGGGTTGGTTCTGCACACAAATGCTCAGGTCTGTGTCCAGGGGCAGAGCTGGCACCCACAGGGCTCCATCACAGCGCTGGCACCAGGGACCCATAGCACAGGCTGAGCCACCCTCAAACAAGGCTGTTATTTGGGCAGGCTTTGTAACAGCTCAGACTGCCTCAAAGACCCCCTTGACAAATTTCAGTGGCTGATGTTTGCAGAGAACTGTCTGAGGCTTTGCTCTGGATGTGCCTCCACAAACCATTGGGCAGTGCAAGAGAAATGAGTGAGGCAAAGGTGTTTGGTACTGTGAGTTATCAGCAGGTGCTTTACCTGCTGCTTTGGGCATGATACAGCCACAGCCTGAGTCTAAAGGTCAGGTTAAATGGGAAACTGCTATTTGCTTGTGGAAAGACGGGTAAAATGGGGCATATATTTAAGTCAGACAGAGAATCTACTGGAAAGAAAAAGACAGAGATCGATTCTCTCAAGCTGTGGGCCTCAACTACAATTACAAACCTGTTTTACTCTATTTTACTTGCACTTTCATCAGGAGCTTGTTTTGTTAAATTCCTAGAGGTCTCAGAGTTCCCTATGGCAGGAGTGAGGCAGTGCAATGGTTCATTGCCTGCTGCACTTGCCATGATAAAACTGCTCGTGTTAGTATGTATGTTTATTTACACACCCAGGAAACTCTTCTTGCAGTTTACTTTTGCTTGGTCCAATTGTACGTTCTCCATCAAATTACTAAACCTTGGTATCCCACTGGAAACCATCCTCTATCCTCAATTTGCTCAAAGACTGACCTAAGCAGGAGTGTTTTGACATCAATGCCAGACTCCGATTCATTGGAAGCATATCTTGCTCCAGATTTAAGACTGTAACTTGGTAACTTGGACAGGTGTGTCAGGTTTGTGTGTTGATTGTTTGTGACACATGTATTTAAGCTGCTAATGCAGCAGAAGAATTCAGAACCGTCCTTGTTACTGTCAGACAAAAGATCACTAAGGTTTGGAACAGAAACAAATATTTGTTTGTGAAATTTCCTCATTTGGTTTTGCCCTTAATCATTTTTCTGACCTAGTCCAGGGTTTGTACCAGCTGGTGCCAGGAGATCCTAGGCCCCCAGGCCTTCTCTCCAGCTGTGCTGCTGTGGTGGGTTCTCTGGCTGTGTTGCAGCTGGAGAAGGATGTAAAACTCCCTGGGACACCCTGGGCCCTTGCTGGGTGACACCATTGTCACCTTGTCTGTGGCTGACAGTGAGGTAGCAGGAAGGGAGCAGAGGGGCTTGTGTTCTGAAACAGATAGCACTGAAATTGTTTGGCGAGCACTTTTCACCCACCTCTAATTTTAATATTTTAAGGTTGTATTAAAATGCAAACTGAGGAACAATCTTCTGGAGTGCCTCATCCACAGCTGTGAAGATCCACATTTTTCCACAGAGAGGTAGTGTTGTTGTGCCTGTCATTTTAGATTTGAATTCTGGTCTTTTAAAATGCATTTTTCCATTTGATTTGTGCACTGCTTTAATTTTCTATTCTCTGCATACATAACAGTTATGGTAATTCCAAACAATTATTATGATAATAGTATGAAGAACTGATGGGTACTATGAGTTGTAGGAAGAATCTAAGGCATGTCTGATATGAAACTCACTGAAAATAACATTTATTTTATGTGATAACCAAATAAAATATGTTGTGAAATCCCATTTGGGTGACAAGAGCAAGAACAAAAAGCAGATTCTGTGTTTGTCGGAGACATACATCATGTTTCACTGGTGAAAACAAACAGAGCAGGCAGTGCATTTGAGTGAGGCTGTAGTTGTATACAATGAGCTCATCTGGGTCCAGGTGCAGCCATCAAGGAAACATTTGATACTGTGAAGTTCCTTAAACTTCAAATGCTGGTATTTCTAGAAAGTGAGTTATTTAATGTAAGAGTAAATACCAGACAAGAAAGGGAACTGCTTTTCATAGCTTGGGAAGTCATGTGCATTCTCAACATAAATACAATTAACCACTTCATACCTTTGCACACCAGGAAAAGGTTTGATGATGTAGGAACTGTGACATTAGCCCTCTGTACTCTGTTGATACTTGAAACTGTGACAGCATTGCCTGCAGCTTTGCCAAAAAGTAGACGTGAGCTGTCTTCTGCCTGCAAAACAGCCCTCCTGCCCCAAATTGGAGGCTGTTCCCAGCTGCTCTTTGCAGACTCAGCTTGGTGATTTTCCTGTCTTCACACCTCTGGGCTCTTTCCTAGAACCAGCCTAGAAGGTGTCCAGACCATGGCATGTTAGAGCGGAGCTGTGGCTGCCATCCTGCCCAGGATGGAGGGGTTCTGGCTGGGACCCAGAGGGCTGTGCCTGGGCAGGACTGGCCACTGCAGGGGCTGGGAGCAGCAGATTCCCACTAGCTGTTGGATGTCTGTGTGTGCACCCAGTGTAAGAAAAGCCTGATGGTTTGTGTTCATGGATGTGTTGAGAACTGGATTTGGGTAAGGAAATTGCTTTAGGCTAAGCAAAACATTAATTTAATATTAGTAAGGAAGACAGCCTCCAACTGCATTCTAAATAATTTTTTTTTCTACATTGGAGAGCAGGAATTAGTATTTTTTTCACTCTTTGCCTCCTTTTAAAAATGATTTTTAAGCAGTCTCTCAAGTTGGTAAAGAAAAAAGACAGTAAATGGTCCCTTTGTAATGTTGTTAAGTGGAGGGGACATCAATGCAGTTTAACACATTAGGGAGGGAATTAAATAAAAGTTGGTTAGCAAAACTCTAGGCCAAGCTCTACTGTCTGCAGATGTTTATTCTCCTAAATACAGATACCAAATCTCTTCAGATTCTAAAGGCTGTTTTACACTTGTTTCTCAGTTTCTAGTACTAGAGAATACTCCTCACAAATATTGTTTAGAATTCTTACGTTTTGGCCTTCACTGGCATATTTAGATCCTGAAATGTGTTGGTCATACCTTTGTGCAGGACTAGAAATAAATTACCCTGGGTCAAGTTCTGTTTATACAGTGGACTGCTCTTGCAGAATTACCTCCTTGACTTAATAACTTCCTTTTGGATGACATTTCTGCCAGAAAGAAGACAAATTGGCTAAGGTCAGCGCGCGGACCAGCTCAGCGTGTAGGAGGAAATTGTAGCGGATCAGCCAAATTGCGATGGGTCTGGCTGGTGGCAGCGTGGCTTAGCCCAGCGCTGAGGGCACGGCCCCCGCAGGGCTCTCCAGCAGGGTCGTGCTGCAGTGTGGCCAATTCCAACCTTTCTGGAGCTGACAGAATTCAGCTGGAGCAGTGACTGTGAAGTAGATCAGCACAGGGATCCTTTTGGATCTACACGGAGTGTGCAGCGGCCTTTCAGACTGCTGGTGTTAAGCGCAGCGTTACCCGGCTGTACCCAAAGGGCTCACGGGTCTCTGCAGATGTCACACTGTGAGATTTTCCTGCATGTTCCTCTCACACATTCCTGCAACCTTCTTTGAAATTGTTGTCTTACAAGTAGCTGGGAACTGAAAGCTTGCAGCTGAGCCTGTTCTCATCATCCACAACGGCAGGGGGGAGGATGCTGAATTTGCTTCCTGATGAGTGACATTGAGGCACAGGACTGAAGGATTGGATGCAGATCCCATAATCCCACTCTTGATGAGTACCTTGGTGCTGCTCTTTGTAGATCTGTATGTTATAATAGAGCACATTATGTTAAATAGAACACGTTATGTTATACAGAACGTATTATGTATTATATATTTAATATTATTTATTTTACTTACACCCATGAAGCCAAACAAATCTGAGTTGGTGAGGAACAGTTCTGCTGAAGTCAGTGGCTTTATGTTGTATGGAATTGGTGGTAAGAGAGCAGTGGAAGCTGCAGTTATTGGCCAGAGTGGAACCAAAACCTTTGCAGAGCCTTTGCAGAAAATGCTTGAGGAGTTGAGCTGCCCATCGGCCCCCTGCCCATCTCACAGCCTGCCCTGTTCCCTGGGGCAGGGGCAGTGTGAGCCTCTCTTGCAGCACTGTTACTGCACCTCAGCCCCCTCCAAAGTGCACTTCCATAGCCCAAGCACAGAGGGGAAAAGCCAACAGCCAAACTGCAAAACATTTAAAATGGTGGCGTTACATTTTTCCTTTGCAAATTCTTCTATTTCTTCTGTGTTCTACAAAAAAGAAATGCAAAAGCCTCCTTTTAATTAAGCTCTTTATCCTTTGAAGTTATTTTGGACTTTTTTTTTCACATTGGTGATGTAATTTATGTAAATAATCATCTATCTATGAAAGGAGTGTGTCTGTCAAAAGCTGAAATAAAAAACATCCGTCATTTTGAAGTGATTAACATTCTCCAGATGTTTAAATCATCAGATTTCAGGAGTTTCCCTTTGTTGTGATAATGATATAGTATCCAGAACAAGAATGTTTACTTTTTTGTAGGGGTCAAACATCGATTTTTCACAATCTTATTAAAGCAAGCAGTTTATTGTAATTGTATGTGCAGATGAAAGCATATGCAGTTATTATTATTTCCTTTAATTGTAAACTGCTGCTGGTAATTTTACTGTAAAGCTGAAACAAAAGGAACATACTTGAAAGGACCACCACTGCCCACTTATGTAATCAATTTATAGATGTCAAGTTTGTACCAAGATGGTTATCCCTCTCCCTCGAAGCCCCGGTGACAGGCTACCACCCTGCAGCGCAGTCTCTGCTTTGGGGGCTGCCGGGGAGCGCAGGAGATGTAGCTGATAATGATTAGTGACAGCTCTGAACCACTGCACTCCGAACGTGCTCAGCTTCAGGCTGCAGGGAGGAAGTGAGACACACATTCCTTCCTGGTGCTGGACCTCGTGGCTGACCAAGAGAATTTTGCCTGTCCTGCGCTGGGCAGCCCACTGTGGTGACTGGAACCACAGCAGCTTGATGTAAGGAAAAGGAGAGGTATAATCTTGGAAAAGGGGTACATGTGAAAAATGGACCATTTCCTTTTGCTCCCATAGTTCTTGCAGAGCAACACCCTTCAATTCATAAAACTGGCCAACACACAAGACATGTGTGGATCTGACAAGTCATCCCACTGGCAAACTCCTCAGAGCTGACAAAATACAACTGGAGAGATCTCTGAGTGGGCTGATGGGTAACAGCAACTGGCCAACCTTCTTCAATGTTTGTTTTTAACAGAACCTCTCCTGAAATATAAATTTAGAAAAAAAAAATCCCTGGAAAAATACTAGACAATTGTTCCACACAAATAACCACAGCATCTACCCCAAGATTTCAACTGGACTGAAACTTTAACTAAGGATTGTTCAAAATACAACATTTTTTCAGTTGATGGAAGTTTCTTGTCAGATGAGCAGATACACCCTGGGGGAATGTTACAAAGACAGAGGCAAGCTGGCCCTGTGACCACTGCTGCTCTCTGCCCCCAGTTTCCCCTCGGGGATGGTTTTGGCACCCATTCCCTCTCTGGCTCCAAATGGGCTGTTCTTAGAAAGAGACACAACCTATTGGAGCAATTTCTTCTGTGTCCCATGCAGATGAGCTGGTAGCTGGTGGCTGATGGCTGATGTTAGTGATGCACTAGACCCTCCAAACTGACACTTTGAAAAACATGTCTGAGGAACAGGTGAGTTACAGACGTGCACTAAATACCTGTCCTGCTGCATTTGCAGTTTCCAGCACCAGGAAATATTAGTTTTGTTATTTTTCCACTGCCTGTTTTTGCACACAGTCAACAGGACTAGCCTTCTAATGCAGCATCACATCATACTACGTTACATCACATCTTATCACATCACATGGTAAATGTTACATCCATTTCCATGGCATTACATGGCACAGCCTGGCCCCTGTGCTCCCAGGGCCTTTCACACCACTGTAGTTGGGGATTTGGTGCGTTGCCATTCACCATGGTTGTAGGGATGTGCCAGTGGCCCATGGAAGTGTGTTTTACCGGGTTAGCTGACATAGTTCCTGCCTGCAAATGGGCTATGAGGCAAAACTCAGCTATTTCAGAGCAGTAGCAATTAAAGGAAAGAGGTCTATGTGCGTGGCTTCCTGCAGATGTGCTGATGTTTTCCTGAGTCCAAAGTGCTGGCAGGCTCTGTGGCTGGACTGGAGCAGGGCAGCCCTGGTGCTGCTCTGCTGCCTTTTCTGCACAGGCTTCACTGGCTGCCACCAGGCCGGGTGAACCCTGGGGTCTGCCAGGCACCAGCCCCCTCAGCTGTGCTTCACACCTCCAGAGATAGCTTAGAAGAGGCTCTAAAATACAATATGCTTGCAAAACAGATAACTTCTGGAAATAAATTGTATAAATACAAATTCGCGGCTAAACTCTGAGTTTCAGGCAAACTAAACTTAACTCCAGCGCCCAATCACCCATCAGTGCTTCTGTCTTACTTCAGTCCTTGAGCAGATTACTTCAACCCCATTTTTCATGTAACTGCAGATCTGATATATACATAGAGCCAGATGACAACCAGCCAGCTTCATCTGCCTTCTTTCAACTTCATACTTGGAACTAAAGTTCACACAGTATTTTCAGAGACATCCATCCCCCCTCATCCCCTAAAAAAAAAAAAAAAAGAAAAAAAAGAAAAAAAAAGAAAAAGCATGAGGAAGGCAATGGGAGGATAAAAGACAAACACAAAATGCAGTTCACTTAAAAATATCTCTGCTTGATGGAGGCTAAAAGGTGGCAGCTGTGCCAAAGTAGTGGACCCTAAATCGCTGAGCAAAAAAGAGCAGGGAAGACTCTGATTGCTCCCAGTACTGTGGTGAATGTGTGCTCTCAGCCACAAATCAAGCAAGCTTAAAAAAAAAAACCCACAACCTGGAAAAAAAAGACTCAATCAAGGCAATAATGGCCTCCACTTCACAATCAGACAAGTGCTTCTACTTCAGAAATCCTACCATTTATGGCTGATTGCTAACCCTGGCCTCATTTCTAATCTAAAGGGTGAGTAATAATTTGGAAAAGGAATTATAACAACTTCCCAACCATTTGGTAAATTGTCATTACTTTAAAGGGCTGTTGGGGAGCTGTTGCTGTTTGTCAGATATTTTTTTCCTGCTACTGCTCTCCTACTTCCACCATCCCTTTTCTCCTTGATCTCATACTGGAAGGGAAGTAATGTACAGTGGAAAAATGTAAGAAAGAAAAGTCTGGAGGGATCCTCTGGCCGTGGGACTCTGACGTGTAGAAGTTGACATGAAGAACAGAAGGGTGAAATGGCTCTTCCCTTTGTACGGTGCCCAGAGATTCATGCAGGGATCAGTGGTGCACTGAGCATTGCTCCCAGCCCAGGGGCTCCTGCGTGAATTCCCTAGAGTGGGAAACCTTCTGCCTTAGGAACTTCCCAAAGGAAAGGACCACCCATGCAGGTGGATGGGTGATGCTGGGGTGCTGGTGCAGCAAGAGCCTGCTGCCCACTGACACCTCAATGGACCCACCCTGGCCTTTGGTGTCCCATGGTCAGGGGCCACCCAGTTGGATGGAGCTGGTGCTTTGCTGTCCCAATCCTGCCTGGACTGTCTGGAGTAGGCAGAGAGACATTAACCATTTGACCCATAGGTTATCCTGATGGAAAGTACCAAGTCTGGAACATTGAGCTGCATTTATTGCATTTGTTTCCCGGTTCAAGCAGGGAGAACTGCATCTGTAAATATTTCAGTATTTATGTGAGTATTTTTTCCCATCTTCTGCAAGTCTATTGTGATTTTCACATGCACATCAGAGTTGATCTTAGAGGTTATTCCAACCAAAGCAATTTTGTGCTTCTAGGGTTTTCTAGGGAGAAAATATCGAAACAGAGGACTTGGACAACGTTCCTTCTGGCCATCACCTGTGAGGGCCACATCTGCCCTGGACAGAACTACGGACTTTGCCTGGTGCTGCTGTTCTCACTGACAAAGTGTTTAAAAACAGATAAAACTTGATGCAGAAAAAAAGAATCACAGGGGACCTGTGCTGGGGGAGACCTGTGCACAGCTTCACCTGGGTTATCTATTCTAATCCTGTGGAAATCATGGTGGTGTTTTGATAATAGCAGACATTTGTGATCAAAATACCTCTTATTTCAATGATTCAAGGACAAAATGGCATGCTATTGTCTCCCTGGATGAATGTGAGATGTTTTATGAAAGGTATGATCAGTGTGTTCGGAGAATGACAAAATTTCCTTCCTATCTTGGGAGGTAACTGTAGCACTGGCTGTGCGGCACTGAGTCCCTTACTCCTGGTTTGTGCTGTGAAGGGATCTGTGTCACAGTTATTTATGTCTGTATTTTAAATATGATTTGAAAAGAGACTGATTCAAAAATTTTCAATGACCCAGTGAAATCTGAACTGCTTATTGCAAGACAAGAAGTATAATGCTTCAATCAAAATAGCAACTTGGAATGTGTTTTATTAAACAGAGTTCATTTAATACTACCCCAGAGTACTGTGGATGTGAAAACACATTCTTGAATTGGAACTTTCATATCTAGGTAATAGGAATGAAGGGAAAATGGTCATTTTTAATATTGTACATTTTGGGACAAATTCTGATCTCATATAGAACTACCCACAGCATTCCTGCGTATTTGCCAAAACTGGTGTGTTCCTGGATCCTGTATGTCACTACGAGGTGAATATGTTACAAGAAAAACAAGTGGACCCTGCACAGAGCTCTAAGTAAAATCCGGGCAGATTTAGCTTTCCCATCATTCTCTCTGCAGTATTTTCAAGATGTTTCAAGTGAGAGAAAACAAAACAAGGCTCAGGCTAAGTGTGATTGAAGAAAACTCTGAAATAAGGCATCAAGGGATGCAAACTAACAGAAAAAAGTGGATTATATGTATAAACTCTGGGTGCATTTCTCTTGTAAATAGTCCTTGATTTTTGCTAGCAATGTTATGCAAAAATATTTAAATGAGCAGATTATAAAAGAGCAGTGCTGCCAGTGTAACATGGATGCCGAATCTATCGGGGACGAGTAGTGATGGGACCATTTATATCTCCATTAATGGAGAATTGCTGATCATCCCAAGGAAAACAGGTTTTTCCTTGCTAGCTGTTCGGTATTTCGGGAGTTTAAATGGCTTTTGCTATCAGCCGGAGCGTAAGCGGGGAGAGGCACAAGGGCTGATTTCTCCCGGACGCCGGGCGAACTCACCGGCCCCGAGCTCACCGGCGGCTGCGGGGGCTCAGCGCTCAGTGTGGTTCGGTGCCACGCTGGGTCCCGATCCCTCTCGGTCCCGCCGCCGCCAGGCACTCACCGGGACGTGGAGCCAAGGAGGGACTGGCGGACCAGGGCAGGCGCGGAGAGCTACGCTCCCTGTGCCGTATTAAAATACGATAAAACAGAACTTACCAGGTCCTTACTTAGAGAAACGAAAAATCCTGTTCTGTTCACACGGAGGAACTCCAGTGCCTCTATGAATGAATTCTCACCCGCCGTTACTGCTGGTCGTGCCGGCACCTTCCACCTCTGCCCGAATGCCCGAGACAGAGGGAGGGTGTCAGCTGAGCACCGAGGGGACGCGCCGAGCATCGGGCTCTGCCCGCGCAGCACCGCGCTCGCCGCCCGCTCCGGGCTGGGGCAGAGCCGGGCGCTGCGGGACGGGGCAGAGCGGGTGTCCTCTGCCAGCTGGGCCAAGCACCCAACAACCAGGCTCTGAGCTGTCAGAACTACTCTGCAAAAATCACAACTATAAAACCTGATTTTGAGAAAAATATTTCTCTTTTCTCGGGATACTGCAGAAAATGAAAACCAGCTTTTCCCCTCCAGTATAAAATTGACCAAAATAGCATATCTGCTCAGGTACCATAAATAAACTGCATCCAGAATACAGAACAAGATCTTTCATGTAATCTCTATATGGAATTTGGGTGTCACTCTCTGATTCAAGAAAAAAAAAAAAAAAAAGAGCTGAGAATTTTCTGACCTTGATCCCAGGTAGCTGCCTGCTGTCACACCACTGCCAGCACAGCATGTTTGACAGCAATTCTTACCAGCTTTATTTTCTCCTGGTGTGAAGAAATGAAATGAGCAGCTCAGGAAATTTTGGTATTTATATAATTTTTAAAGACACAGATTTTTTTAAAGACACACCTTTTCAAAGGTTCTCTCACAAAACACCCAGCATGTTCCCCTGGGGTACTTTCAACTATGGGCAGACCGGAAGTGAAACATTTCCCATAATATCCCACTATGTAAAATCAAATTCACAAGATATTACAAAGTAATTGTGTGTTTTCAGTAACCAATTGTACTGAAGAGCTGCTAAGCCTCAGTGCATGATACATTTAATATGATACATTCAAAAAACTTGAGACTGATTAAATTAAATTGAGACTTGGTTAAATTCAAGTGAAGCCCTGGCAGGAGTGGAAGCTGAGAGGTGCAAAGCCACCCTGGTCTGGAGAGGTTTAACCCCATGTGAAAACACTGATTTCACTGCACTCTGCAGCTGTTACTGCCATGCTCTTGTAAACCATTTTAAGTATCCGAATTTCAGAGGAAGCTGTTTCAAGCGAACACTTGTGCTCCTGACATCTGTGATTTGCATGTACAGAATTATCCCAGCGAATGGGTCAAATGACTTTGTGCCCAAGTGCATGGATGTGCTGGGGAGCACAACTGGCTCGGAACCTGTGGCACAGCCACAGGGAATGCTGCGGCACTGATTTGAGTAGTTTCCTGGTGTGGATGTGAAATGCTATGGGGTGAGAAATGACAATCAGTTCCTGGAGTGAATGAACCCATCTGCCTCCCCTGAAAAAACTGAGCGCACAGGGACTGAAATTGTAATTTTAAAAAATTTAACACAGTGAGAGGAAGTATAAAAATACCTTTTAGATTAATTAAGTGGCTAAGCACACTTCCAAATGATAAAGATTTGACAGTTTTAGGAGTCTTGCTGCTTATCAGTGAATTTCCCTGCAGCCATAACCCCCAGAATCCGCTTTTCAGGGGTGCTGCCTCCAGCTGCCTCTAGATGCTCTTCCCAGTTGCTGCCTGTGCTCTGCACATTGACAGCCCAACAGAATCCCATACAGCAGCTGGAAATAAAACATAGCCTGACAAAATTAACCTCAAAATGCGCTGTTGGAACTTGGATGAGTGTGGGCCAAGGTGTAAAGGCAGTGGTGCATGGAGGAAGGTGTTGCTGGTCCCAGAACAGTGTCAGGGTGGTGAAACCTCCTCAGCATCACCCTCTGCAACCTTAGATGGGGTGCAAAAAAAAAAAATCAGAAAAGCATTACAAAAATTGTTCTACATACTGAAGTAACATGTTTCCCTGATCCATCTCTGTTTATTTGTCTTGTTGTAGGGTCTTGTTTAATTTTAGTATGAGATCCCCAACAGTCTTCAATCATTGGCAATGATGGGAATAAAGTAACAAGATGCAAACAGGGTAAAAATTTTGTGTTAAGATGCCAAAAAGTCTTCCTGAATTTTTTATCACCTTTCAGAGGAATGTGGGATCAGTTTCTGACAAACTGTATTTCTCAGAATGTAAATACTGTAGTGCTATTACACAGGGTGAGGGTTTGGGCTGTTACAGGGTCTGTGGAGACTGCTTGTGGCTGGTGCTGGTGTCATCAGTCCCTTGAGCCATGTCCAACAGACCGGTGCCAGACACTTTAAGAAATGTCACATGCAGAGGAAGGTTCAGACTATTCTGAACAAACTCCCTAAAATCCATAAGCAACAACTACCTCCTCTGCGTTCAAGATGTGCCCCCAAAGTGGTGAAGAGGGATCTGCAGGAATAGTGGCACTCCCAGCAATGGGGATGGCAACAGGGGTTCCCCAGGGCTTTGCTAAGGCAGCAGGCTGGGGAGGACCCTCTGCACAGAGGCAGATGTTGCTTTTTGTTGACGGAAGCCCTGGGATTTCAGTTCAGCCCAGACCCTCAGAGTGGAGAGGAAGGTCTGTGGAAAATGGTGACTGCAAAGGTCTGACACAAGCCCGCATCCCGACAATGCTGCAGTAACACCTGTGGCAGAAGCCATGTCCCCACACCTGAGGAGCTGCTGTGCTTTGCCCCGCTGTGGGCTGCTCCCACCACCTGCCTGCTGCCCCATGGGCTGTGGACTCCAGTTTCGTTCACACAGCTCCTGGCCAGCAGCTCTGCACTGTTAGAAATTATGCCCCTGGGTTGAGTCATACTTTAAGCAGTCTGCCCAAACACACATGATGTCTGAGACTGGTGCACACAGTGCTACTTTGGAAGGGTTCTGTGGAATTTCCACCGCACGTATTGGCTGTCTCACAAATGGATGGTCTTCAGTCTTCAATGCTTGTCTTCCCCTTCCTGAAGGAGAAACCTGCAGAGCCACCTGGCTCTGCAAAACCCAGGAACTTGGAAGTGAAATGCTGCCACAGAGAACACACTGAAAAGCTGCAGCAAACCAGTTATTTCTGGGATAACTGACGGAGTACCACTTTGTTAATTCAACAGTACACTTTAAAAACTCCCAAAACATTATACAACCTTGTTCTCTGTGTCCTGTAGCTTCACCTGCTCACTATTCTGTTAATTACCTTTTTTCCTGGTCAATGTCCATGAGAGTATTACTACTTGGAGCACAGGAGTATATAAATCTCTTAAAAAGAGCATTACAATAACTTTTTCAGTTCACCATTTTCTTTCAAATGTCTTAGTCTATATCATGATTTCAGCAAATAGACCAAGACTGCTTTCAGTATCATCATGGGGTTCCAGCTCTCTGCTGGGATCAGCCTGCTCCTGAGCAGTCCGTCTCTTTCTTCTGTGCCTGTACACAGGGTGGCTCTTCTCTGGCCCCTCGGGAAACGAGGTGTCTGCAGGGACAGCAGCTTCCAGAGCCAGCTCCAAGCCTTTGTGGAATCTAGACAGAAACAATTCTGTAGTTACTGTTTTTATAGATTTGCTCAGGATCTGCAAATTACTCTGAGAAACTAATGCTTTTAGAATGTAATCAAAACATGCAAGAGGAGAAAAGTAGTTACTAACATTTTACTTAATACTGAAGAAAAATTAGATGTCATGAACAGAACTGGTGTATTTTTACAAACCTGTCAATCCTCCTTATGTTTTCTTCCATTTTCTGATTGGCTACACGTACCAGAAATTCAATATATTCTTCGGAGACCATCAATCTCCCTTTGTGGCTCAATGGAACTTCTAAGCAGTGAGTGCTCCGCACAGCCTGAAAACACACACATCCTTACCTGGAATAAAGTTTTTTAGTTTATGAAGGTTATTTAAATAATGTAGGGAGTTCATTATAGTAAAAAACTTGCTTATCCATATGATTATTTAGGTTGCTGTCACCTAAAGCAGCAATCTATTTCTTTGCTATAGCATGCCCTGTGACAGCTCTTAAGCACCGTCAGGTCTTGGCTTGTACAAAAATGAACGTTAACGTAACAATATGACTTCATTACATCCCTTACAGTAGCAGAGTCCTTACCATTGTAATTTTTCCTCCTCTGCCAACTGTAATACCAGAGTTCCTGAACCCAGAGTCAACAGCCACTGAATGCTGCAGAAAAAATAAATGCTTAAACAGGTCTTGTACACTTTCACAGCAAAAAAATATTTATGGACGTGTTGCAATGCAACGCACAATCTCAATTTTGCAAAAATCGTATTCAAATCATCTACCCAGACTTATTCAAAAATAGTCATACTAAAATACTTTTTAAGATCAAACCCACAAATGGTGGGTGGCTTTCAGAGGCCCATAGTGGATCCTGATTGAATCCATCAGTGCAGAAGGGAGGTAACATCTCTCTAGGCACTGAACTATTTTATCCCAATGAGGTGGAACTTCACAGACAGTCGTGCCACCCATTGACAACGACGAGTGCAGCTGCACTCTACATGAGCCCCCCAGCTCTTCTGCACTAAGGCCAAAACAAGCCCAGCATGGCACACAGTGCTCTCCGCAGTCATACTGGAAAAGCAGGAGGCAAAGGCATCATTCAATGCACTGAAAGTGGAGCCAAATGGGCTGGCTGGTAGTGAAGTACCATCTAAAATCCAGCCCTTTCAGCCAGTGAGAGCAGCCCAGGCCCCTCAAGCAGTGCTTCATGCAGCAGTCGGCTTCAGCTCAAAGGCTGAATTGCAGGTGAGTCTTTTTTCTAAGTACAGGAAAACCCTCACCAACTTTAAAGCTGTGTTTTTTCACCAGCTTACTTTACTACCCTAATTATTAAACACATAGCACACCTGGGACTGTTTCTAAGTGCGACTGCTTACCCAGGAGCCAATACTTTTATTTTTGCAGCCAAGAATGTAAGAGAACAATGCCACATTGTACTTCATGTGGCTTTACCAGCAGCTGTGCATCCTGCAGCTCCCGACACAGCACGTGAAGAACAAACGGTTCAAACTTGAACACAACATCACCAGTGGCTTTCTTGAGTGCTGTCATCTGGAAAATACACCAAAATATGTATATAAAAATCAGAGTACTTCCTCTCATAAGAGTTAACAACACCCTACTGCATCCTCCTTGGCCTGAAATTTTAGCAAGCTTTGCTTTGCTGGAACAAATACTAATGAAAACACATATTCTGGAGGACACTTCTGTGCCTGTGTGAGAATGTATATCTATGGTAAAGTGAACTACAAATTGAGTGAGAAAATGCTGATCTTGCAACTGCGTCTTTTGTGGGACAAAACAATATATGCAAAGAGTAATCATTTTGAAAGCATACTAAAAATAAAAAACCCCACACTAGAGATGTTTTTAATTTCAGGGTATTTAATGATACTAAATTAACAATGCAGTATAAGAGATTCCCTGTTACAGCATTTTCAGGTGTCTGTCTGCTAGCACAGCAAGCTGGGGTCAAGAGATTTTTTTCAATTCAATAGTCTTAATTATGACTCCAGACAGGAAGAATTTATCTAAGTTTCTGGAATATCAGCTGCCTTTATAACTATGCAGAGAATTTGATACTGAGTTTAAAAGCACTCTCTTAAAATGGGTCTGAAGAATTTATTAAGCAACACATCTAAGGAAAAGTTAATTTTGAGAGTAGAGTATCAATTCATCTCAGTAGCAGGAATAAAAACCCTTTGACACAATGTGCTTTCCATGACACCAGGAGCATTTCCATTAATAAATATAAAGGCTGTATCTCACTGTGCCCTTACCACATCACCTTTGACACACGGGTCATGTGTCACCAGGAGCCACGTGCAGTTCTTCTTCTGGATCCCCGTGCCGTCTGTGTCCTAGTGACGGACAGAAACCGTTAGAGTGGCTCGGCAGCTCGGTGAGGTTTAATCTCGTGCTGCTACGAAAACGGTCCTTGGAAATAAAGAGGCATCCCCTTGAAGCAAGAGCACATTCAC
>VXBC01008634.1:26397-54292 GCA_013399945.1 Ploceus nigricollis | reverse complement strand
GGCAGAGGCGTGTCTGTGGGCGGGGCCAGACGGCGCAGGTGTGTTTATGGGCGGGGCCTGGCGGTGAGAGCGTGTCACGGGGCGTGTCCGATCGAGGCCCGTCGTGCCGGGGCCGCATCGTGCCGGGCACGGCCCTGAACCCTCTTACCCGGCGGTAACCCCGCTGGCCACGGGGCCCAGGCTGTGCTTCCCGTCCTCCTCGTGCCCAGGATCCCGGAAGGTGCTCCCAGCGGGGAGGCCCGGAGCAGCTCGGAGCCTTCCCTTGGCCCCGCTCCCTCCCCTCCCCTCCCTCTGGTTCGGTTCGTTATCACAGGGTCGAGCCGCGCTTCGGCCCGCGGTGTGTGCCGTGCTCCAGGCGGTGTCCGCACGGCATCTCCTGGTGGCTCGGGCTCCCCGTGACCTGAACAGGTACCAGGGGTCTCATCGTTTCTTTTAGCAGATCCTCTGGTCGCCATGGCAGCCACCAGGAGTGTGATGAGAGCTGTCCGAGTGTTTGAATTTGGTGGCCCTGAAGTGCTTAAACTCCAGTCAGATGTGTTAGTTCCTGTTCCAAAAGAAAACCAGGTATATGTGAGCTCTGTGAAGGAAAATAGTGATAATGAATGTTAACGAGTGCCTGCAGGACAGAATGAAAGCTACAGCCCAGAACCCTACACCTAGAGTACATGACTTTTGGTCAGTGTGTTCATACTACTTGAGATATCATGCTTAACAAGTGTGGACTCTTTACTCTGCAGTGGGCTATATATTCCACATCTAGATTTCCCTGAAATTGGCTTGACTTTGACACTGGGCTGTCACAGAGGCTGTGTGAGAATTCAGTAAAGATGCTACAATGCCATGCTGTGAATTCAAGGGCTAAATCTTTTTAGTTATTGTTTAAGAAGTGTCTTTTCCTTTAGGTATTAATTAAAGTCCATGCCTGTGGGGTAAACCCTGTTGAGACATATATTCGCTCTGGGACTTACGCCAGGAAACCGGCTTTGCCCTACACTCCTGGCTCGGATGTGGCTGGGGTGATTGAAAGTGTTGGGGAACACGTGACTGCATTCAAGGTATTTACTATTCACTGTTGTTCAGTGGGTCCTCTTTGGCTGGTTGCTGTGCTGCTGTACCTGGTTTTGTTGCTTATAATCTCTTCAAGGGGGGAAACCCCTTCACGGACTGGTAAAAGCACACAGTGGGGTCCCATTGGCAAACCAATCTGCTGGGGGGACTGTGAGGAATGCTGTGCCCTCCTGAAGTTCAGAGGTCTCAGAAGAGGCACTGCAGTCTGTCTGCTTAAAGCAGTGATATCTGGTGTACAAAAGTTGGGGTTTGGAGCTATTTTTCTGGCATTGCAGAAAAAATTGAGATTGGATGCTTCTTGCTGGGGGTAGTAATTTTAGGCAGAACTGAAAATTTTTCTGTAAAGTATTTGAGAAATGGAAACTGCTTACTTTAAAGCTCCATAAATTCTGTTATTTGTTGCTAAAATTGTTCAAATACTGTATTACTCCTGTCTAGTAATTTTACTTGGATTTCTCAGTGGGAAAATCTCGGGACAGGAGAAGGCAAATATCAATTTGCTAAAAGATATCTATGACATCACATTAGTTTTTAAATTGGTTCTCCCATTTAAGTCATTAGACATTTGGTCCCAAACCAACATAAAAATTGTAGGTAAAATTGGGCTGGAATTTCCTGATTTGGAATTTATGTAACAGTTTTGGGAGATCTGAGAGATAGGGTTATCAAGGGAGAAGAATCATCTTTGTTCATATTTTCTTATCAACAGTTTGCTGTATCTGCTCTGTGTGACTTTTTGCTTCCTCTGACAATTGTGATGCTCTTGGCTTGAATGAGAGAGATGTCTTAGGATATATTAAGATGACACATATTTCCACATTTAAATAATTTAGAAATGTTACTTTTGCGTTTGTAAAAGCTTTTGAGGTTTTGCACTTGGAATCTGTGGATGGAATTCCTGACTTCAGTCAAAATTCATTAAGGTTCATATTAATGAGGCAGTAGGTTTGTGTGTTACACTGCAGGGTGGGGATATAATTATGATATTTAGATTTAAGTATAAGAAATTATACAGTTTGTGTTGCATTGATGGTATGTATCAACATTCATAAAAATTTCTTTGACAAATGTAACTGGTTATTTTTGATAGGAGAGCTGTTAGCAATAGCCTAAACCTCTGTAAATATCATCTTAATGTTTATTAAGGAAAAAGTAAGGGAAATTATTGATTTCTCTGTGTTCTCTCCCTCCATTCTAGAAAGGTGACAGAGTTTTCACCCTTGAAACACTTTCTGGAGGATATGCAGAGTATGCAGTTGCTGCAGCCAACAGAGTCTTTCCTTTGCCAGACAAACTGGACTTCAGGCAGGGAGCAGCGATCGGAGTGCCCTACTTCACTGCCTACCGGGCCCTTTTCCAGAAGTAAGGCACCAAGTCCGTGTTTGTGCACTTTAATCTTTGGTATTTACAATACCAAAGTTCGTATTTTCACTGTCCTTTAAAAGGGGGATGTTGGTGAGTGGGAAATGTTTAAAAACGTTATACTGATGGAATTGTCAGGTAATTGTGGTCTAGAAGCTTATGACTGTGCTCTCCTGTTAAGTCTTTTTTCTTGAGAGAACCTACCTGGAAAGGCTTCATGGAATAAAATATGTGACTCCCTTTCAGTACTCACTGGTATTTTGGCTGGGGAAGAAAAAGAGCAATAATTTCCTCAGTAAGCAGACAGGTGCTGTGGAGCAGAACCACTGCTTTCCTGTGACAGGCCAAAGTCCTGAACTGAGGCTCAGTACCAGGCTCTCACTGGCTGCTGGCTGCATGTTGCTTCAAGTCATCAGTCACAGGATTTATTTTGCCTCCTTGTTCTCCCAAAAAGGCTTATGATATCTGTTCAGCCATAAATTGGAATATAATTGGAACATAAACTGGAAACAATGCTGTGTGAACAATGAGATTTGATGTCAGTATCTGCAACCCCATGCTCAGTCAGTATGTGCTGCAGTCACAGTGCCAACATTTCTTGTGTTCTTCACTTAGAGGCTGTGCCAAGGCAGGGGAAAGCGTGCTGGTTCATGGTGCTAGTGGGGGGGTAAGTATTCCAAGGAGGCAAGTGGTAGAGAACACTGCTCTCTGTCCTTGCATCTGCTTCTTCCTGGGATATGAGTTATGGTCACATTTGTATCAATAGATTAGCAGATTAGTTTTTTATTTCACATACTCTAGGATACACTTTCTTAGAAAAACCCTGTTAGTCCCAATACCTGTGAGACTGCACGAGTGCTGGTGTGATTTCCCCAGTCAGAGGGTCACACACTGAACAGGTGTTTGCTGCAGGTGGTAGTTGGTCTGGAAGTTTTATTGCTGATAGCAGAAAGCTCTAATTTTTCCAATATGTACAAATTGTTCTCCATCCTCTGAGAATAAGTCACTGGTGCAGGGTGACTGTGCATTTCTGTTTACATTCTCATGTTTTTACCTGTGAGCCAACAGCTGTCTGCACAAGGAAAGGTACTGGAATATATAAACCTGTGACTGAATACTACATGAAATTGCACTTCTAGTTTTCTTTGGGTTTTCATGACAAACTTATTTTAGATCTCTATGAGTCAACATTTCAGTTTATCTCCCACACTCTGCACTTGCTCACTTTCTGGTGATGCACCAAACAGCTGCTGTGAACAGGCCAAGTTTCCTTAATTATTTGTTAAACAACAAAAAGATTAATTCATATCTTATTCTGAGCATTTAGCATCATACATCTTTTTTTAAATTTTCATAAACTAAATGTAATGCTTCTATTCTTACTGGACAGCAAAGCTGGTAGGAGACACTGAGAATTCACTTTCTAAAGAAGTAGTGTTAATAAAATTTGTGCCTGCAGATTTTCTTGGCAACGTATAATGCTGGTATTAATAGCAGGTGATTCTGTGAAGAGAAGAATTTTCTTGGATTTGTATCAAAAATATAGGGCCCAGGTTTGACAGATACTCAGATGTGTGTCAAATGCTGATAGCTATTAAAAACCTCAAAAATTTACCACGCCTTGTTGAATGTCTTTTCTTTTTTAAAAAGTATTTGGCTGTCTTTAAAATCCAAATTATTGGCTAAAAAATACTTTACCAGACTAGCTTTTTAAATGGGGAAGTTCCAAGTCGCTGGTAGAATATTTAAAATTCTAAGAAAGAGGTAAAGTAATTTTCTCTTTTGGTTTTTTCTCCCCTCAGGTGGGACTAGCAACATGTCAGATTGCCAGAGCTTGTGGTTTGAAGGTTTTGGGTACAGCAGGAACTGAGGAGGGCATGAATATGATCCTGAGAAACGGCGCTCACCAAGCCTTTAATCACAGAGACCCGAATTACACGGAGAGAATTAAGGTAGGCCTGTGTCTGGACTCAAGAATGCAGGTTGTGTTTTTCTTAACAGAATGTGAACAGTTGTTTGCGGAAGACTTTAAAGTAGATTTATGTAGGATCAATAGCGTACTGCCTTTTTCATTTCTACACAAGGAAAAGCTTTCTCAGGCTGGAAGAGCTGAGCTTTCCTCACAGGCAGTGGCATTTAGAACTTCTTACATTCAGCAAATTCTAGCGTGGGATCACATCACAATTTAGCACAGCAAAATGTGCTACAATTCAGCTCATTAGCTGTCAGCTGCAGTACAAGGCTCTACGGAAAATTTAAACAATGAGCTGTAGAGCGGATACTTTCTGTAGTGTTTAAAATAAATGGTGGTACCCAAGCACGAAAATAACGTCCTGTGTCCTGTACAGGCATGCACAGGGCCGGGAGGAGTCGATATCATCATAGAAATGCTCTCTAATGTCAACCTGGATGCTGACTTGCAGCTGCTGTCCTGTGCAGGGAGGGTGATGGTGAGTGTTTGTGTCCCGGGCCAGGAGGGTGACAGTGAGTGTTTGTGTGCCTGAGCAGGGAGGTGATGATGGGTGCTTGTGTCACTGATTTTGTGCCTTCAGCATCACACTGAACAGCTCTGACTCGATGCTTTGGACTCCTTTGGGCAGGTCGTGGGCTGCAGAGGACGCATTGAGATAAACCCAAGAGACACAATGAGCAAGGAGTCCAGCATAATTGGAGTGAGTCTGTTTCTTGCAACTGAGGTGAGACGCATTTCTATTTTAAAGAATGCTTTATTGGCTTGTTCCAGCACCCCTCTATTTACAGTTAAGATTATTTGTAGGAGTGAAAGAATAATTTCACTGTAACAAACTTGTTAGTTCATTCCTTTATGTTTTGATGCAATCTCAGAACATCATAAAATATTTTCAGGTTGTGGAATTTGCTTTAATTCTTGCATAAATTGCCAATACTATTCTAAAATGCAAAGACCTGGTCATAAACACTATGTTTGTTACATGCAGGAGGAAAGGCGTGAATGTGCCACAGCAGTCCTTGATGGCATAGAAGCTGGCTGGCTGAAACCCGTTGTGGGCTTGGAATATCCCCTGGAGAAAGTAGCCAAGGCTCATGAAGACATTATTTGTAGCAGTGGTGCCCGAGGGAAGATGGTGCTCCTTCTATAAAGGAGCACCTTTTCCATTTATTTGGTAGCTGTTCTAACTGCAGCTTTGCTTACATGGTTCATTGAATGTATGTTATAAACATACCTTTGATCATGTTTGACAGTAGCAGAAAATGCTCACTTAGATGAATTAGTTAACATTTTCTTTTTGCAATGAGCAGAGTTGCATTTACTGTAAAGTAATTTTGGTAGCTTTTTTGATTGACATGGAGATAATAAATTTTCTCTGCTGGCGTGCTTTGTGCTGCAGGGAATGGTAGGGTTTGGTATCATGGTCCATGTGAAGACAGAGTGAGGCCACTGTAGGTAACACAGAATGAAGATGCTTTTTACAGATATATGAAAATAAATAATCACTATGTGTGTTAATTAGAACTGTAAATTCTTTTAGCCACAAAATTTGTACTCAAATTTGTACTCAAATTTTGTCACATAATTTACTTGAAATAAAAGCTTTTACTGACAAAATAGTTTACTTTCCCGTTCAAAAGATGAGCAGAATCTCTCAAACATGAACTGTTTGGAGCTGAGGCAGTTCTACTTGTCTGTGCCTCTAAGGCTGAGGTGACAGTATCCTGGCTCATCCATAGGGACTGTCACTCTGGAGCTGCATGCTGGGATTTGCCTCTTTGGAACTGATGATCATGCCTGAAGCAGCTGATTCCTGGATGGTAAATGGCTGATTGTGAAGATTTCAGTTCTTCCTATGTGCTTTATTAAAGTCTCCTGGATCCCTGGCTGCACGGAGAGCAGAGGCTGCATGGCTTTGTGGCACGGAGAGTTCCTGTGAGATTCCTGAGCTCCATCCACTGAAGTGGGCAGGGCACAGCCTCAGCACTAGGGCTTGTGTGCAGGTGTCTATGCGGGGTCACTTTGCCATGACACCAGGGTCTTTTCATTGTGTCTTGTTCTCATAAACCTTAAATCCATTGCACAACAGATGGTGTTGCCAGGAAAGATGGTGGAATGTTTCTAGAGTTAATAATTTCAATTTAGTGTTTTAGTGAGTGGTTTCAGAAAGCTGCTTGGGGAGAGAAGGACAAGGCCAGCTCAGCTGTGGGACTGTCTGCCAAGGTGCTGGGGGGTCATCCCTCCCTCCAGGCTGCCCCAGGGGAACGAAGCTGGTTTCTTTGTTTGTAGCACCTCCCACAGGAGTAGGGAACTGTGTTTTATATGTGGAGATTTAAGTGATTCACCTGGTGTAAGTGATGTGTGTAGCTAGTGTCTCAGCTGCTTATCCAGGTGAAAGGTGCTGACTGTTCCTGTTGTCTCAAGCAGAATGCAGCCTGAGCAGTGGTGTCGTGTTGGGAACCTGCTATTCCTCTTGACAACGCTGTTAGAGAAAGTAAAACATCTCTTAATATCAAAGTACTAAACAGAGGTTAAAAGTAATGGTTAACAACAGATATGATTGAGGAGATGATGTGCATATAAAAGTAGATACCCTTCCTCTATATTGTGTGTTCAAATATTAAATTATTTTTAATTCAGTCTTAACTTAGTAGGGGTCTATGACATGAATGAGAGGCTGATGGTTTGCAGTGGCTCCTTTCTTGCTTAGTGCTGCCACTGCATCATGGATGATGTTTAGAGGAGAAATTCAGAGCAAGTTTCTGGTCTGTCCTCATCGTTGTTGTCCCAAGGGCCGTGATTGTAGTGGAGTTTGTCACCAGAAGGTGTCAGAGCAGTTCTGTGTTGCCACATTATCGCTGCTCTCTGCCAGGTGACCTGGCAGAATGGCACAGCAGGACTGGGACTGACTTGTTGGGAATATCATATAACATTTATTCTTCTGTCAATTTCCAAAGTACTGTATAAATTGAAGGATTTTTTTTTTAATTTTGGAAGAAGCAGTGTGAATAGAACTAATGAGGTAGGGCTCAGATATGTCTGATGTGTGCAAGCCACCAATCTAGAGAATGTCATCCTGGAAGGTCCTTTTGGCTCTCTTCTTGGGACATGCTGGCCCTTGGCAGTGCAGAAAAGGATGAGGAAAGGAGTGGGGGCCACAGACCATTGAATTTGGTGGAATAATTCTCTCAGTTTGTTGAGAATCTTCTCTTGATTTGACTGGATGGGATTCTGGAAGCAGTGGTTCCCCGTCGCAGCCTGCTTGGTGCTGCCATGGATGGTTGGAAGGGTTGAACTGGCTCTTGTATTTGTGCTGACTGTGGGGTCTGCAGGAGAGGTCTGGGGTTCAAAGTGAGGAGTTGTGTACAATGCAAGGCTCTGGAAACTGCTGTTCTATGCGTTTCTAAAACAGAAAAGAGTGGAATTGTTCTGAAAAGCAGCTGCTCTTGGTTAATTTCATTGTGCCCCAAATAAATGCAGCTTACATTTTCTAGTTATTAAAAGTGTAGTTGCCTCTCTATTATAATTGTCCTGTGTCTGTTCCTGACTTCTTCCTGTGCTGCAGAATGATACAATAAGTTAGTTTAAGACTTTAATTACGGAATTGGGAAGATAAAATATCAAGAGAATATTTATCAAGAATTGCTCCCTTTACAGGGGATTGGACTTGGACTCTCCAAAGGTCCCTTCCAACCCCAACAATTCTGGGGTTCTGTGATTTTGGGGCGGCGGGCGGAGCACCGGCCCCCTCCTGTCCCTCCCTCCCTCCTTCTTGTGTGTCTCTCCCTCCNGAGGGCTCCCGTTCGGTAAAGCCTTCCCCTGCGCAGGGCTGATGGAGCCCTGGGCAATGGGGCTGCTGGCCGCAGATGAGTCCCTAGTTACCTGCCTTCGGACCTGCAGGCTTTGAGTTCAGAGAATCCGGACTTCCCCGAGCTGATGTCACAGTGAGGAGCAGAGAATCTCTGCAGGTCTCTATGACAAATTTTGGCACATCCTGGTATCGTGGACAATGATCTGAGTAAGCAAGCAGCGGTAGAACTTGCTCCTGGGCCACACAAGAAATCAGCAGCAGAACAGTCCTTTGGCTTCCAGTTCCGTGTGTGGTGGTGAGGCTTAAGACTTCCTCTGGGGGGGGAATGGCAGACGGTGCCAGGCAGAGCACAGGCACCATGGTCCCCTGTGACTCTGCCGAGTAGTGACTGAAGCTTTGGTGCTCTCTCACATCATTTATTTGGTGATCACTGATTTAATTGCACTGTGAAATATTAACTGTGAAGGTTTGCTTTACAAAACACATAGGGATGCCTGCTGTAGCTTTGTCTTGATATCCTTCCAAATGAGTGAGAGTGGTCTTAAAATTTACTGTGGTACACAGCTCTGGCTCTGAGTGTAGGGCTTTGGGTAAGCTTCCAGCTGAGAACAAATATACTGTAAATAAATAATAGTGTCGATGATCATAGCATCATAGAATTCTAAATAACTTCAAATATAAAATTACTGACCTAAGAGTGACATGTTGTCACTGGCTGCGATGCCAGAGAAACAAACATGACACTCATCTTGAGAAGAGCTTCAGACATACTCCAGGAATCTACAGATCAGTCAGTTTAGGTTCTGTGCCAGGAAAATTGTCTGCTATTCTAATAAAACCCCAGCATTTTTAGAGAGAAGAATGAACAGGATAAATGGGCAGAGAAAAAGGAGTCCCAGGAATACCCAGAAAAGGGATGTGATTACTGTGAGGCATGGGCTGTATAGAGCTGCCTGAGGCTGGTGCTTTCCCTTTCCTGTGTTTTTTCCTAACATGGATTTTGTCAGTTCTGCACTTCTGCCTGTTGCAGAGGTTTTAAACGTGATGTTTGTGTGTGGTTCTTTAATACTGGAACCTTGAACAAGACAGCTCAGAAAAGAATTTCTCTTATCCTTTTGTTGATACCAGGCACAGGCTAAACGGGACCAGTGGTTGCTTTGCTGGAGTGTTCCTGGCCATCCCCGAGGCACTGGCCCATGCCAGCATTTATGGCCGCAGGGGATTCCAGGGCTGGAACACGTGCCTGCTCCCCCGCTGGGCCCGCTTGCATTCTTTCCAATGATTTAATGGGTGTTGGTTCAGGCCCAACACATTCCCTTATTTCCTCTAATACCCTTTTGAACTCTGAATTTAATTCAATATTTTTGAGGGCCAGCCTGTTCATAATTTAAATGAGAAAATACATGTTCTGAGACTTTGGTGAAACAGAAATTGCCACATCACTGTGTTCAGATGGGAGCTGCATTTTAACTAGTTCTGTGGTCCAGGATATCTTAGGTGGTAGGAAGTAGATGAAAAGGAGTTGGATTGAGTTTCTCCTCTGTCTCAACATGCAGCTGCCAGGTGATACCATAAATGAATACTTAGCAAAATTGGTAGAATCTGGTGGTTTCAAATGCAAACTCTAGATTAAAAAGGTAACATAGAACAGTTGCTATCCTACCAGTGTTTAACCAACAGGCAAAAAAGGGTAACCTACCTGGTTTGTTTAAAGTTTAATTTATTGTTGGCAGCTGCCTTTGAGGTTATTGTGAAACCCCATGTAAAATTCCTGCGAATCATGATCTCTTTACTTCAAAATATTTCTCCTTTCTTTCCTTGAATATGCTTCTGTGTGTGGCAGATCAGCCTAGCAATAGACATATAACTGAGTTATCCAGCTGAAAGGGATGTAATAGAGGCACAGTGCATTCAAATCTACAGCCAAAGAAAACAAAAGAGTTCAGTCTCTTGTGTAACTTGAGCCCAGAGATCCCAGAGCTCAGGCTGAACATATTATGTGACATGTACCTGAGTGTGTAAAGTGTACAAATGTGAAAGGATTTAGAGTATTACAAACTGCATCCTAGTGTCACTGACTTCTCTATTTGTCCTGTTTTCCAGAGAGTGAAGTAAGATACGGTTGTTCTAAGAATAGGTGAAAAATATAACTGCTAATTATGAATGCTTCAGTTTTTGTGTTCAACTTTCACATCTGAGGTTCAGTTTTTTGAAACTTTGATCTTTGGTGACTGTGATGATTGTAGTGAGGCATAGGTTGCCCAGAGAAGCTGTGGCTGCCTCATCCCTGGAAGTGCTCAGGTCAGGTTGGATGGGGCTTGGAGCAACCTGGGATAGTGGAAGGTGTCCCTGCCACCAGCAGGGCCCCTGGCAGAGTGGCTGGGGAGCTGTGTCTGTGCAGCTGGACTCCAGCTCCAGGCACACCCCTGTTCTGCCCATGGTCAGGGCTTATCCCCCAGGAGCTGCTGTGGGAGCTGCTGGTGGAGGAGGCTGTCAGGGCTGGCCTGGCAGTCCCGTGCCATGGTGGTGGCAGTGCTGTTCCACACTCAGCTCTTGGCCTTAGGTACAAGTCATGTGTTTCTGATATGAATTCCCAGGAGGCCACAAGGTATTGCTTTTACATAATCTGATGGGCATTTACCTGACCAAATCCAGGATGATTTACTAAGGCAGCATTTTGTAGCAAACTATTGGGTAGCTCTGTTCAACTTAGACTGTAATAATTTGTCAGTCAAGGGGATTATAAACATCTCCATTCTTTTTTATTGCAGATTTCTTGAAACTTATAACAGTCTTACAGACAAACACCTGGTTGGATATTTCAGCAATGCCAGGATAAGACGACATCTTCAGAAATCAGGACTGGTGAGACCGAAAAGTTTCCCTCAATTCTACATTCAATTCAAAATGTTTTTATGATTTTTTCCCCATATTTCCTTTTGCTCATTCGAGTTTCCCTCTGCAAAGTGTTTCAGTTTGCAGATATACAGCATCATATTGATTCAGTCGTGGTTTTTACACTGTGAAATGTAAGCATCTTTGACTTGTTTAAATAGCTTCGGTGTTATTTTTCAGAAGTGTTTAATGGAAAACTGAAGGATTTGGTAAAGGTGAATATGCTGAACATTTTGTTAAAAGCACTGGTGCTGTCCTAGGTGTGGCTCTTTTGCACAGGCAGGTGCAGTAGGGCAGCAAGTGTTTAATCCTTTCCACCCCTTTGGGCAGTGGCCTGTGAGGGGTAAGGCTGAGCCCTAGGCTATTAGAAATGTGGCTGCTGCTCCTTCCATTTGGCTGGTGGAGTTCATGGGGTCAAAGATAATACAGTGCTGGAGTTCCAGCACCATGGCAGGGGCAGAGGTGGAAACAAACCAGGAGGAGGAAGTGGTCTTCTGGGAAATTGTACTGCTTCCAAACACACTTTATTTCATCTTCTCCTTTTCAGTAACATTATATTTGTGTATGGCAGATCTCAAGGAGCGGAAGAATAATACCTGAGAAGGAATACCGTCTCAATGCCATGAGAAGGGACCACCAGAGATACGTCCAGGAGTGCTTGGCTGATTCCATATTCCATAAGGTCAGTGACATGGGGGTGTGCCCTCACTGAGGATGTGTGAGCCTTCTCAGGTGTTTCCTCACTGACAGCCAGGGGCTGCTAACTTGTACTGGACTGTGTTCCATGTGTGCCCTCATGTTCCCTGGAAGGCTCTTTCCTGCTGGGAAAAAGGACAGACTTTGTGCATGAGGTTCCCCACATGAAACCTCCATGGGCCTCTCATTGTCAAACCATACTATTGTGAGAGCAGGCACTGTCCTGGCTTCCTTATTGCTTTTTGACAGCTCTCAGATTATGAGAGGTTATTCACAGGGCTAGTTTGCTTAAAAAAATTCTGATAAAAACAAACCAGTTTGAACATATTTATATATATATATTGTCTGAGTACAAAATTTGGGCATGTTCCTGTGGGATATCAGGAATGGAGTTGGTTCCTACAACTTTATCAACTTTACCAGAGCTCAGTTGTTCCCTTGGCAGTGTGAATATATGCATGTGAAATGCACATAGATTAAATCCACAGTAGTTTTATTACAGGGTCCAATGAGGGTAGTGGCCAGGGAGAAGGAATGGGACAAGCAGGACAGAAGCAAGAGTTCTTGCACACACTGACATCTCATAATGGCCAGTAATGGGATTTCTCTTCCTCTTATATTGATAGCATCATCATCAGCTGGGGATAAAAAGGAGACTTGATTATTCTGCGAGGAAAGAGATAATGCAGCCAGTCAAGGTAAGGCTTCAGCACTGCTGATGGGACCTGGCAGTTTTGCCTGTGTTGAGTAGTAACCATGAGCCTGACCAGTGATTCATTGAGACAAGTGCTCTGTCTCTGAGATGGAAAAGTACAAGAAACAGGCAAGTAGAGGATGATCCTGCCCCAGTTACATCTCCTTCGTCCTTTGTCCAGAAGTTCAGGAGCTTCTATTTATGCATTTAATTCCTTCTGAATCTAGTTATTCTTCTACTTCTGCAGTGTTCTTGTTTGGGTGATTTAATAATGAATTGCATGAAATGGTACCTCCTTGCATTTCTGCGTAGTAATAAATGTGTCTGCTGTCTGATATGTCTGTTTGCTGCTCCATTGTTCTTGGTATGACAAAAGTTATTAAATGTTCTCTTTTTCCAAGGCATCTGTGGTTTTACATACGTTCTTCACATTCCTTCTCAGTTTTCCAAGCTGAAGGTCCTCAGTCTGAATTTTTCTTACCTGAACCATTCCAGGCTTCTCATTACTGTTGCTATTGTTTTACCTTTTCTTGTTCTACTCTTTCTGTTTTGAAATGGAGAACCATAACAGAATGAATAATTCAAGATACATTCTCCTCCCAGTAATTCTAGACCTCTCTGCTTTTGACTGCTGATGAGCACTGAGCTCATGTGTTTGGTTGTTTGCCTCTCCACAGGATTTGGGCAGAACTGGCATGTGAGAAATCAAAGAGGTTTTAGGAGTCTTCATTTAAGTGTCATGTAGGTTGAACTTGATTCTCTAGTTAGAGTCATGAAAATCCCATAGAAGTCAATGGTTCTTCTCCCCATGCAATCACCTGAATTCATATAGGAAAAGTCATACTCATTTTGGCAGAAACGTGCTCAGAATTTTATTTCTGTATTAGGAACATGAATACTTTGAGAAGAGTGCCTTGAGAAGGTGGCTGCTTCATTGAGCAGCTGGTAAACAATGCCAGGTCTGTTAAACTGTAAATAATACATCTATAAGCAAATCATGGGGTAAAGAGAGGAGGAGATTTTCCTGAAAGACACTGGTCACTATGGAAATTGCAAAGGTGTTGTTTGCTGATGGAACTGCTGTGGTAGGAAGTCACCCCATGGAAGCAGCGATTCTGGCACCCTGTCAAGGGATCCTGGGCTTGAATGATTTTGGAACATAAACCAGAACTTCTTCCTTCAGAAAGACACCTGCAGACACCTGATCTGTGTGTGCTGTGCTGCCATGCTGGGATGCAGGAGCCTGGCTGGAGCCAGCGGTGTAATTTAATTCTCACCTCATCTGTTCAGTGAATTCATCTGAGTCGCTCGTCTGAAAGGAAAGGAGAAAGGCAGATGGCTGAGCAAGGGAGGGTGAGAGACAGAGCTGTCTGTTTCCAGTGGGGCAGTCATGCCAGCATTGGGTTGGTGAGAAGAGAAGGTGGGGAGAGGCTGCAGTCACAGCAGGGAAGTTGCAGGTGCACTCAAATTTAAAAAAGAAAGAGACCTTCAAACAAACCAAGAATTGTGAGATACAGAGAAACAGACATGAATTGAATCTAGTGGGTCAGCAGCTGGAGAAAGCTGCCGGAAAATGAACCAGAGGTGGGGACAATTCTTTTGCTTGTCCCTCACATTCTCCCATGATTTCCTTTCTTTCCTTAACTAGCTGTTCCATCGGGTCCAGGCCAGCTGATTGTCACAGCTGTCCAGTGAAAGACAGATGTAATGAGACAGACATCACTGGTTTTGGATTCGGTGCCTCAGAGATGTAAATTCCTTTTCTTTCAGACGGAGCAATTAATGGGAGGGGTCGTCCATGTGTACGCCCCGCATCCACCCATCGCTCCCAGGAACCATCATGCGCTCTGTCCTTTGGTGTCTGGAGAACGAACTGGTCGCTCACAACGGGTGAGTTTCATCAGCTTCTCCATGGGCTGTCATGGAAGCACAGACAGCTGAAAGTGAGCCCATGGACCTCAGTACAAAGCATTCACTGCCTGCATCATCTGGGATTAGGACCTCATCCTTGATCACTTGAGGCTGATTTCCTGTTTGCTGGGCTGTGTTAAAGAGGAATCTCCAAAAGCTAGTGTTGCAGGAATGGCACATCAGAACCCAGAAAAACCCCCAAAAACCTTTGCTGCCTGATAAATCTGCTTCCCTTTTAGCTGCCTCATGACTTCAGGCAGGCCAGTATCACTGTGTTGTGCATTGTCAGTGGACACAGGGGCTATAGACAAGGTTACACATGTTGTAAAGCCCTGAAAATGGTGGGGGTCTTTTAGAAAACAGAGCTGAAGGAATGAAATCAGACTGGAGCTCATTTCAGAAAGTTGTGGTCTAGGAGCTCTGACTTTTGCTCTTTGTTAACAGCAAAGAAGGAATGTTAATAAACTCTTGAAATATAATGGTACTAAAGCCTGAAGTCAAAGGTCAAATATCTAGGTCAGTTTCAACTGGTTCTCTATATCAATAATGATAATTGATGCAGATTGAAGAGAAACTTTTGAATCCTAAATGACCTTCTTTTCATATAGAGGGCACCTAGACCTGGACTTGATTATGGTGGTGAACATTATTCCCATTATTTCCGAGCCAGTGAGCCTGCCTGCTGTAAGGTGGTGAGTTAACCTCAGTTAAACAGTGGTGTTAGGTGTTAGCATTTTAACTTGGTATTCTGAAGGGTATACAAGGAAAACATGAAATAAAACAGTCAGAAAAAGCTGAATAATGAACAAAAATAGGTACGTTTTTGTTGTGCATTCTCTCTGGGTCTGTGTGCTGCAGTCCATAGCACACTGCTACAGTTTCTGTGAGTTCATAGTGTTTGCTCCACAGCTGTGTGGTGATGAGACAGCAGCAAACCTTGTATTTATGGCCAAGAGTTGTTTTGAATGGTCAGTTAGAGGTGCCTAAAGGGGTCTGGCTCTTTGGAGGCAGACTAGAAAATGTCATGTCCTGTAGGTACCTGAAATCACTCACCACTTCCAGATATCTTCATCAGTGCTATTATTTTTGTTTGCGGCATTGCTCTGCACTGGAAGCTATACACTGAGATTTTGTCATTGTTTTCTTTCTCCTTTCATAGAGTTCCTGGTGACCAAATACACCTCCAGGAAATACACACAGCCCCCACACCTCCAGCCCTTTCTTGGCTGGGCTGCAGCAGGGTCTGTACCAAAGTCTTCCAAACAGAAGTGCCATGCACTGGAACATTGTCAGCAGTTTGCCTATGGGCTGAGGCTGTACTCGATTCTGAAAATAATATCACTTTAGGGACAGTTCTAGAATATTGTTTAAGTACTGTGGTTCTCAGAACTGTACACAACAGGGAACATCCCTTTCAAATGGCATCAACTTTTATTTAAACTGTCCTTTTTCATTTCCCCTCAATTTTCAAGACACTGTCTTACTGGTCTAATGCCCAGTTCTTGATCACAGTGAGGAAAAATGTGGTGACTTACCTTTTATAGTATAAAATCTTCCTGCATACAAAATTTTTTCCCTCTATGTAGATTTTCTCTTATGTAGAGAGAGACAGCACCTGGCTGACTCCAGGAACTTCAGAATATTTTCAGTTGCAAGTCCTACAAGTTTTCATCGTCACCTACAAAGTAGCTGCAAAGTAGCAAAAAATTCATTTTTTTGATCATTCCTTCTACTAAATCGCACTAGTGGGCTTAGAGAATGAGAGTGAAACATGGTCTTTATATATTTGCAGTTACTTTCAAGTGATATTTGGACTTGTCTTCTGTTCTAGAAAAACATAATGTAATTGGTTTTGTGATATGCATTCCATGAGGTGAGAGGGCTTTGGAGTGGGACTGTGATCTGCTACCACTGGCTGGCAGACACTGTGTAAAAAGCTCCCTTCTGTGTTTGCTGTGTATTGGGATGGTCATGATTCTTTCTCCAGGAATTTGCTGGTTGGTCCTCTTTATGTCTACTCAAATTATGGGTGATTTAATAGTTTCTTTAGTGCTCACAACTGACAAAACAGCTAAATCAGATGTAAGTTCTGAGAACATGATGCAGAACTCAGAGCCACAGCATGCAGCGTTTACAGACCTTGTTCTCTAGTAATGTCTTACTCCTAAGGGCTGTGGTCCATTTCATTCTGCAAGAGGACTAAATCTCTATTCAGATGAGGAAGCAGCATTTTGAAGCACATGTTGTATAACTGATGTCACGTGATGTTTCTGTTGGACAACTGGCTGCTCTGGGGATGTGCTTTCCAGCTGCAAGGGAGCAGCAGTGCTGCAGGGCTCTGTCTGAGATGAGATTTTGGTGGTGCTGGAGCCAGGGCTTGGTGTGCAGTGCTATCTATAGCTCTGAGGGTGACATTTTCAAGCAATATGAATGTTGCCTTGCAAATTAAAAGAAAGGGTTATAGCACAGAAATATTTTGATGAGCAAAATTTCAGGCCCCAAGTTAAGGAGCTGTTTCAGAAGGATGCATGTTGCTCAGTGTACCAAGAAGTCAGACCATGGCCAGTTCCATATGCTTGGGAGCTGGTTTTGCAAAGGCTGTGTCACTTCATTAAAATGTTTTTCCAGGGGGAGAGGCGTGAATTATTGTTTAGGAATCCAATGGAGTACATGGCTGGCGTGCCACCATATGGGCTCCCTGTCATCAAGCGTCGTCGTCGTGTGGTGCCAGTGCCACCGCCCCGCCCGCACATCGGGGACAGGTGTATCCCTGGAATCAGACGTGGGCTGCCTGTAGAAAGATGGTTTCATCCCACCACTGCATTCAATGAACAGTTTTTGATCAATGTAAGTAGTCTCTGTTCATGTACAGGTGTATGACATTCCTCACTGGTGTCTTCGCTTAAAGCTGGAAGATGTGCATACCTAGTTTGCATAAAGAAAATGTATAACTATTAAAATATATAATTGCTATGCATGTCTCTGTAAACAAAAACATTTGGTGTTTTTCATCAGTTGGGGAGAAAAAAGGTGCTGAACAACAGCCTAGACCAACAGTTATTCAAAGCCTTCCACTTCAGTCAATCTGATCCTGTCTCTGGCACTAGAATCTCAGAGATTTGTGAAATGCCTTGAGTCTATGAACACTGCATCAGTTACACTGTCTCCAGCCAGTTTTAACTCCTGTAAATAAAGTTGTAGGAACCCAGGACTGGGAGGGATGATACGGGTCATTAAACCTGGTCCCTGCAGTTTGGGGCTATTTAATGCATTGGGTTTTCAGTTGGAAATATATCCCAGACCCTCTGCATGTTACAAACACTTCCCCATTTAATCAGCTCAGCACTCATTATCAAAGCCCGGAAGTCTCAAGTGCATGCTGCACAGATGTGAGCTTTGTTTTTGCCTGTGTTGGAGCTGGGAGCTGAAGGCATTTCTGTGCATTTTCTCCTGCAGAATACCAAAGGATTCCCCAAGTCCCCATTATGCAGCAACGCCCTCGTCACCATGATCTACCTAGGAAAGAGTAAGCATGTGTCTCTCCGTGAATACAAGGATGAAATCAGAGTTGATCAGCAATACTGTGGAACAGAAAACATTTGTGTCTATAAAGGCGACCTGTTGGAAGGAGGTAAGGATGGAGTCAGAGAGTTTGTCTTGATTGTGGCATAATTTTTTTTTGCTAAAACTTTGCCCTGACATCAGAATGATTACAGCTCAGCTTGGTCAAGATAGATGCATCCAGGGATGTTTGTACCATCTGCCTCCACATTTAATCTGGATCTACTGTCCCATGATTGAAAGTGAGGTTACAGTTACTTTTGCAATGATGGTAGAAGAATTTAGAGAATTGATTTAACAAAATACTTGTGGCTTCTGCTAATTTTCTATTGAGATATATGGTTAATAGAGCAGTTGTAGCAATAAACTGTCCTTAAAAAGGGGTTATCTGAGTTGCTAAAATACATCAGTGAATGTTGCTTCTTATTCCAGAAGGAAAAGTACATAGTGGGAGCCTGGTTCCCATCTCTTTTTGTGTGAGTGCAATTCCATCACAGCAGTAAAAAATGAATTGTGTTCTGGGAAACTGGACACAGGAAATGGCTGGGAGGCTCTGGCCTTTGTCCTGCTGTAGCAGTGAGTGGCCAAACTGACAGTGTGAGACTTATCCTAGCTGTCGCACCTTAGGGTTCTGGTGCTGGCAAGAACCAGGGCTGTGTGTGTGGAGGAGTAGAGTTTAACCAACTGTTGAGCAGACCTGAGAACCCCAGTGCCTGTCCACAAAGGGCTGGGTACTGTGGTGATGCAGTTAAGACACAGCAGTTGCTACAGGCTGACAGGGAAGCATAATGTTTTTCTTTGAACCCTTTATTTCTGTGATTGCAGACACCTTCCAGTTCATCTCCAAGAGGTACCTTGGTTTCCCGTTCAGCCTCACCTTTTATCTCAACGGGCTCCAAGTTGACAGGCTGAGCTGCTGCTGTGAGTACAAAGGCTTTCAGTGTAAGAGGCCTTCCCGGCTGCGACGCAAAAACACCTACTTCAGGGTGCTCCACGTGGCAGGAGCACCTCCTTGCTACAGGTATGGAGAAAGTACATTTTGCTCACAAGGACTTTGTTTTGAGAGTTTCTAACTTGTTTCTCTTCTTTCATCTCTCTGGCTCCTCACAGCTCTGTAGAGCCTGCTGTGTTTCTCAGTGCCCCATGGAAGGTGCAGGATGGGGGTCACCTGTCTGTCAGGGTCTCACATCCAAGGGTACCAGCACAGCTCAGCCTCCCCATGGTGTGTGCCCAGAGTGGGGACAGTGCTTGTGCTGGAGCACAGGGCAGTGCTCTGGGGTGGGGTACATGTGCCACCTGTGTGGCTGTGGCCACGGTGGCAGTGGAATAAATACCAAGCATGCTGCTGTGGTTTCCAGAGGCTTTTTTTGTGATAATTGATTTTTAAACAGCTCTCCCTCTGAAGTGAGATTCTGTTGTAATAGCCCCAGCTTCAGAATAAGGCAGCAGTGAATATCTGCCGTGGTTCAGAAACCAAATCTGTGCAGAAGGGTCTTGGGTAAATGTCAGTGCTGTGACCAACAGCTGTGATTCTGCCAAGAGGCTTTGATTTTCATAAAATCTTTCTTTTCTGTAATTCTTAATTCAGGCCATACAAGTAAACTTACGGACATGTGGATAATTTAAAATCTTTTATGTTATTTTAATAAATAATTTCTAAAAGAGCAGCAAGCAGTTGGAACAAGAGACTCTCCACAGAGGTGTACTCTGTTCCTTCAGATAAGGACTGAATTCTAAGAAAAAAAATGCTAGTTTATTGTACCACAGTTTTTGCTCCAGTCTAACAATGAACATGATTTATCTTCGTATTATGTTCATTGCATGTTCAAAGGAGTGAAAAGCATCTGAATTCAGAATGGCTATAGTGCCTATAGATTTTAGGAAATGTCCCAATCTCTGCTTTTTGTGATTTCTATAAAGATTTGAAGTGAATTTTCAGAATTTAATATAGTATCCAAAAATTGGATTAATTAATTCCTAAGTTACTCCCCCTTTCTGTCCCCCTTTCCCTCTTACTCTTAATGATATCTCTCTTTTCCTGTCTCTTATCAATCCAGCTGACCTTATCTGATGACTAAAAGTCATCTCCATTCACCTGATTTTTCCCATAAATGACAACTATTTTCACACGTCTTCAGGCCAAGTGTACTTGGGTTTGTTTTCTGCTCTATGACATACATTGAATGCCCACTCTGGTTCCCAGTAAAAGTTCCAGTGGATTTTCCCAGGTGGGTCAAGGCTTTGGCTCACAACGAGGTGATGCTGCAGTGATTTCTGTACCATGCTGTACATGGTCTGAGAGCTTTCTGCTGGCCAAGGTCCAGCATTTCTGTACAGCTCCTGACTGTAAGAGAGAGAGAGAGCATATCACTCCATTTTATACAAAAGGGGCAGCCTCAACAACTCATTCAAAATGCTTTGTTTTCCATCTGTTTGGGTTTCTTTTAAGTAGGTAAACAGAACAGAACCAGAAAATGACTAACTTTCAACCTTCTTCTTCCCCCACAGTTCTTAGACCCAGCAGATAAGTTCAGAAACCCCCAGTCTTACCCACAAACCCTCAGTTATCACACTGCTGGGAGTTACAGCAGGATCTGGATCCAGAACACATCTGACTCAGAGCTTGTCTGCCTTTCTCCGTGGTTCTGTCTTCACAGCCAATGCTTGGTGCAGCTTCAAGTTAATGGGCACTTGTAATAATTTTGGTTCTGTTTATATGTCAGTTGTCACCTGTAAGTGTAGACAGCATTACTGTCCTTCAAGGAAGAACTGCACCTGTGTTAGGGGAGCTTCCAGGGATTTCAGGGTGCTTCTCCTTGTGAGTCACTGGGGCTGTGCAGAGGCAGATGGGTGCTTGGTTTCCCTGCTAATAACAAGCTGAACTCTCTATGTCTCCTGCCCTCCATTGTTCAAAGGATGAAAAATGTGATACTTCCCAATTTGTGTTATTTTATAGGTGCTTTCTTGCGATGGGTCTGGACAAAAAGCTATTCCCTCCCAAGACGAAGACTAGGTACTATAAGAAAGGAGCAATGTGTTCCTGTTCTCCTTACTGTACGCACAGCGAGCCATGTGACAGCAGCCTGGTGCAGAAATCAACGCAAGATTCAATGTCACTCACCATACCGAGTTGTGAAGAAAGTGTGGAAACTATTGACGAAACAGTGGAATCTGAAGAGGAGTCCAGCGAAGAAGAAATGGAAGACCTGTCTACTCAGGAGACCGAAGAGAGTGCAGAAGTCACCAGTGAAAGTGGTACAGTATTCCCAAACATGAGCAGGGGATGAGAAATGGGAGGGGATGGTTCTGGAGAAGATATGGGATCGTGGACCTCCAGCTTTGACTTGGGCATGAGAAATGTGGTGATGTCTGTATGTGGTGATGTCTGTATCTGGGCCACAGAATTAGAGGGTCTCCTTTCAGCCATGCAACAGGACGAGGTGATTTGCAAGAGCCAAGAAAGTGAGTAAGGAAGGGTGGTGAGGCAATGACACAGGTTCCCCAGAGCAGCTGTGCCTGCCCCATCCATGGAAGCATTCAAGTCCATGTTAGATGGGGCTTGGAGCAACCTGGGATAGTGGAAGGTGTACTCAGCTATGGGAGAGGTGCTGAGCTCAGTCTCTGCCTTCCTCCTTATCATAATCTTCTTTGGAGGCAATCACATTCACAGAGAGATTTTAATTCCCACTTCCTATTCCTATTTTTGCTTTCACAGTTCTGCAGTATTGCTGCTCATCTGACAGTCGTTAGTCCCTCCGGATGTGTGTTTGGGATTAATGAAGCCTTTTTCCTTCAGGAGGAACTGCCCTTCTGACAGAGACCTCAGTGCCAACATTGCAATTGGAATCTCAATTGATTTTTAATACAGAAAAATAAATCTCCTTATTCCCTTAGTTCTCATTGTCTTGGTAATTGTTTGTTTGCCTTAATGGTTCTGCATCAGGAGCTTAATTTCTGTCCTTGGTGTTCTGTCACTTCAGTACGTTAAAAGCCCCGATGGAAGGAAAGGAGGGCAGCAATAAAATCTGCGAAGTGAGGAATGATGGCCACAAGGGACAGCTGGTGTGGCAGCAGTGCCAGCTGGCCTGCGTGGTGCAGGTGTGTTCCCTGCGTGCGCAGGGAGCCCGCAGCAGCAGGGCAGCGTCTGCATTTCAGGTGGGAATGCCCGACATCCCCGTGCTGGTGCCTGGGATGTGCACAGCACAGCTCTGGGGGGAAGGGGAGTCTTCTCTAGTGCCTCTGCATGAAGAGGGTCTTCACCTCCAGAGCCAAGCACAGTGCTGTGAAGGGCCGAGGGCTGCGCTCGAGGATCCGTGTGGATCCCTTCCAGCTCAGCTTACTCTGTGACCTCTCAGATGTCACAGCTTGTCAGGCTAGTGCCCGTCTGAATTCCAGGATGTGGATATAAGAGTGGTAATTCTGTGCAGGCTTCGTTTGTACTGGGTTTTCCCCTGGGCCCTGGTGAGGAGCACATGAGAGCAGTGTGATAACCGAGTGCCTCTGCAGTGCCCTGTGGCTGGAGTTCATTAAATTCATTGAGCTCATAAGACACTTCTTTGCTATTTAGCCATGTCAATATACATTTATTGTACTTAGCACTATAATATATTACCTTTCTCCAGCTTTCTCAATTGCTTGTAATTTTTTTCATCACAACCAGCTTTTCTCCTGTAATAAGAGATTCTTACATTTAATTTCTGAGTTTTCCCAGCTCTAAATTTTTCTAGTACTTTCCATGGCTGGTAATTTTGTTTATTTTTGTTTTAATGTATTAATCATACCTGTAGTTTTGCTACATTTTTGCTACTCTATGAAGAACACAATGCTTTTTTATGATAATATGCTCTTACAATTTCCATCTGTGGTCTCAGATTCTCTCATGGCTTTAAAAAGGCGGCAAATTCAAGGGCAAAAGGAGATTAATGATGTTAATTAATATAAACTCAGAACGTTAACACTGGCTCAGTGTTTCTATCTGCTTTAAAAGAATTTCTATCTGCTTTTTAAATTGTGAATTCTGTTTCCTGTCTCACAGTACAATTCTTCTATTTTAGAATATGATGAAGATTTTGAAGCAGATGAAGAAGTTAATGAAGAGGGACAGACTGGTGATCAAATGAATGGAATGTCAGAGTCATCCTCAGATGATAAAAACCATAATTTAGACTATGGAAAGGAGAGTGAAACCTCATCTCAGAAGGCCTCTGACAATGAGAAAGATGAAAGTGACGGATATTCTGATGACAAGGACTCTGAAGATGATCTACAAGGTTAGTTTTGTTCATAACAAGGCTTGGAGAAGCTGACCTGATGCATGTTTTACGGTTTTGCATGTGTCCAGTGTGTATGTTGAGTCTGTATAGGAAAACCTATGCCCTTCCTACTGAAATGCTAGAAGACAGCTGTTTTATCTGCTATTAATTGTGCCACTGAAGTGCAGGCAGCCCCCTGGCAGTGAGATGGGCCTTTGCTGAGCTGTTCAGGTGCCAAGATGGAGATGGAGCCAGGCAGCAGGCTGGCTCTCAGAACCTCGGCAGGACAGCCCTCCCTCCATGTCAGCAGGCACTCACACGTGGGAATCTGAGACCCCTTACACCTTCTGAGGGCTCCCAGGAAACCTGACAGGCCACCCTGGGTTTTAAAACTGCTGTCTTTAATGGCCCTGAATATGGCCCTCATTTATTTGGCTGTGCCAGAGATCTGTAAATAGTTTTGAAAGGAAATAGTCTGAAAGGAAGGCGATGGTGCTGTGCAGGGCTGGGAGTTGGGCTTGGTGATCCTCGTGGGCCCCCTCCAACTCAGCTGATTCTGTGATTCTGTGATTCTGTCTGTAGAGGAGCCCGCTCGGTTTCCTGTGATGGAGCAGTAGTACTCTGAGCAGGTATCATAGCAGGGGTCCCTGCAGGGTAATAATTAGCATTGACTATGATTGCAGAAGGCTGATCCATCACTTTACTGTACTATACTACATTATACTACTATACTATATTACTATTCTTTTAAGAAACACTCATCACTCTTCTAGACTGATACAGACTGACCAGATTCCTTAATTGAAATTTAAACACCATCACCATTGGCTAATTAGGAAATCACCTTTTGGTAAACAAATCTCCATAACACATTCCACATGCACACAACAACAGGTGCAACAAGTGAAGATAATAATTGTTTCTCATTCTTTTCTCTGAGCTTTCTCACAGTTTCTCACGGCTTCCCAGGAAAATCCTGGGAAAGCTATCTCTCTCTCTGTTCAGAGGATATGTGATTACTGCAAGTGGGAATCTCTAAACTGGGGCTGTAAGGTTTCTTGGTGCAACATATTTTTCAGAACATGCATTTCTGCATGGATTATCCTTCTGACATTTTTATTTTCTCGGCCTGACTGGATTTTTCGGTCTTGGATTAGACCAATCTCTTCTTGAACCCATGTAGATTGTGGACAGCAGCAAGGCTGTGCAGCAGCTCTGCTGTTCAGCTCACTGTTAGATGAAGGGTTACAGCCTTTTTTCCCCTCAAATTTTCCATTTATGAGTTTAATATGATGATGTATGTATGATTTTTAGAGGAGACAGTGAACTTCATCTCCAGTTCAACCTGAAGGGTTTACACGTGGTTTTGGAGATCTTTCTAATATTCAATGAGTTAACAGAAGGGCACTGAGGGATTGTTGCCATGGTTGAAGTCTTTTATCAAATGAAGCTCAAGAGTCTGTGCTAAACCCAGTCTGAGCCATATTTAGAGGTGCATTTGGAGGTGTATTTCTGTGTGATTGATAGAACTACTCTGATTCATTTTCATTATCAGATAAAAAACCTGCATGTTAAATGGCTTTAATTTTAATACTTCATACATCTGGGCAATGTTCTTCTATTTACACTTACTGGAATTTTGTCACAATATCCTCAGATGGTATAATTCAGAGAATGCTATTGGATGTGATTGTGTCCCTTTGTGAGTGCCCAGTGAGTGCAGAGGTTTAGTGACAAATACTAAATTAAGTTTGCTGTTTTCAGAGAGGAGGCCTGCAGACTCTCTCTCGTCCATGAGAACTCAGTGCAGCACTGAGACTGACTCTCATGCTGAAATGGTGGCAGACAATGTGAATGGCAAAGAGGACTGCAATATCAAAAGTACATCTGATAGTGCAGCACATGCACACTATGGAAATGAGAATGGGGAGAAGAAACTGCTCAGAGTGGAGGAAAATCAGGAGAAATCTGCACCTGAAAAGAAAGGAATAGATGAAGCAGAAAAGACAAAACCAGAAGATCTAACAGCAAGGGAAGATACTAGAATTTTTCCTGAAAACATAATGGCAATGCAGCATCAAAATCCTGAGGTTAATGGGGAATTCAAACAGACTGGGTCAGGAGAAAGTAACATGAAGGAGGAGGAGAAATGTCCTCCAGTGCCTTGGGAAAGCCGGGTATTGAACATGGAGGATGGCAACGAAGAGTCTCCTTGGAGTGAGGAAGGAGGTGGTGAGTACAGTCGCTCTGCACAGCTCTGCATGCCTGTGCTGCTGCATTTGCCTTGTTCTCATTTGTGGTGCAGCACGGGGAGCTGCTGGAGCTGCTGTGAGCTCAGTATCCACTCAGAATGTTAACACTGGCTCAGTGTTTCTCTGCTAGTGTTTCAAGTGTAAGGATTTGTCCAAAAATTAATTTTAAACCATTTTAAAGCTGAGATGGCTGAATGGCTTCTACTCCCCTTTTGCTCTTTAATGGTTTCTCTTTCTTGCTTCCTGTTTTCTTTGTGATAGTTTTTGAAGATTGCAAACCAGTCCAGAAGGAAATAGCAAAAGCAACTGGAAATGATCATCCTGTGAATTCTGACCCTGAGCCTGGTGATTTGTGTGCCAGTGAGGAAGAAAAGAACGCAGCAAGTACAGAGTGTGGTGCCAGTGGAGGTAAGATTGGCTGTCAGTCAGGGACAAGGATTAAATTATTCACCTGAAGTCTTTTAACAGAAGTGTTTGCCCTTTCCCTTTCCTTTGGCTATCAAAGTCTCCTTGTGCTTTTTTCCTTTCCTAACTTGTAAAAAATCAGGTGATGACTAGCTGGCATCTGTAGTCATGTATAATTAATGCTTTTTTGGCCATTAAATGGTTCTAGGAGAAGAATCCAGGACATGAAAAAACTGTAAGTCGGGAAATAGCTGTGGAAGGCAGGAATGTAGTGAGGTTCCATGTGCTTCCTGTTAGTGTGCAGCCTCCTTGGGAAATGCCTTAGTTCCCAGGGGCAGGAATTAACCCTGTATTATTCCCTGGTGTAATTACAGAATGCACAGGAAGCTGAATGTTTTTTGTCCTTTCTGTGCCTATTTCACATGAGCAATTTGTCAGCTATTTATGATTTTCTGAGTGTCACTGTCAAGCTTACAGGTATTGCACACACACGAGCTCCCTGCAGGTAGGGAGGGAGGCAGAGCAGGCAGGACAAGCATGACTGGCCTTGCATCAATGTTTTTAGTTAAATTCTTTATGCCAGATGCCATAACAGCAGTACTAAAGACATAGTCAGAGCGCAGGGATGTGATGAGAAGCATCACAGCAAGGTCTCTTTGGGTGCCCAGGCTGATGTCCCTTGTTGCTGAGCAGAAATGGCAGCTTTAGCACTAACCCTGTGAAGCACTGACATGGCGCTGAGTAAACCAATGTTTATTTCCTAACAGCACCAGCTGCAAGTTTCCTGGCAGAAGGGAGGAGAAGCCTTGATGTGCAGGAGGCAGCAGGACGGGCAGTAGGGGCAGGGGAGGTGACAGGGCCGGGACAAGCCCTGGAGCAGGACGGTGCTGCTGAGGGAGATGCCGGCAGCGGAGAGGCTGCAGGAAAAGCTGCACAGGTGGGGGATTCGCTGCCCCAGGCAGGCACGGGGGCTGCACTGGAGGAATCTACACCTGAGGAAGGCACCGTGGCAGAGGAGCATCCCAAAGGAAAGGGAACAGGGGAGGCTGTGAAGCTGGGCACAGAGGTGTCACCTGGGGAGCAGGAGGTGCTGGTGGAGGGGTTGGAGAGAGAGGTGGCGCTGGGAAAGCCAGCAGCTGGGGGAGAGGGGCCAGCTGGGGCACTGCCAGGATGGGAGACAGACAGAGCCGTGCCCCAGGGGCAGGAGGAGGCTGGGGGGACCACTGAGGAGGAGGCTGCAGAGGAAGGCCTCAAAGCAGCAGGGCCGCCAGCAGAGGAGGAGGTGGGTGAGCCAGTGTCCGAGGCAGGGGAGTCCCTGGGGCAGGGAGGGTCTGCAGGGAAGGACACGATGGTGGGTGCTGTGTCAGAGGGAGAGGAGGCTGTGGAGGACGCTGATGTGGCAGCAGATGGGAATGCCAGAGCTGTCGGCCCTGAAGGAGAAAAGACTGTTGAAGGAGACACTTCTGAAGGGGAGGAGGCTATGGGGAAGCCTGGGGCTCTCTGGGAAGCACTAGGGGATATGGAAACAGGAGAAGCAGTGTCTGGAGGGGAAGGGTTTGTAAAGCCAAGTGAGTTTTACCAACTGAAAGTATCAGGGCAAGAGTGGATGGAGATGGGGAAAGCTGTCGTAGGAGCAGCAGTAGCACTTGAGAGTGCTCAGGCTCTCCCGAGAGTGAAGGACACGATGGAAGAGTCTGTGGAGCCTGACAAGGGTCCTGTACTGGAAGTGGCACCTGGGTTAGGGGCACTGGGGGGTGCTCGGGCGGATCCTGTCACTGAAGGGTCATCACAGGTGGAGGAGACGCTGGCAGTGCAGGAGGAGGAGGGTGCAGCAGAAGCACTTTGGAGTAGAAACCCGTCTGAGGGCAGCAAAGCAGAGACAGAGAGAGCAGTGGAAGGAAAACCCGAAGGGGACGTGGTGGGAGGGTCTGCAGGGGCGGCCGGAGCGGGCTCGGGGGATGAAGAGGATGCCACAGATGGAGCAGGTTCAAAGGAGCCGGCAGCTGGGACAGAGGGGTG
>VXBC01008634.1:0-26292 GCA_013399945.1 Ploceus nigricollis | reverse complement strand
TGCCCGTGGGGACGGGGGAGGGGCACCCAGGGGGAGAGGAGGGTCCACAGGAGGCGAGGGGCTGTGCCTGGGCACCCGGCCACAGCTGGCAGCTCCGGGGACAGGGACAGCGCGGGGCAAGGACGGGCGGCAGGAGGAGGGGATAGAGCAGGCAGGAGTGGAAGTCGAGGGGGAGCAGCCGAGTCCCTGTGAAAACACGAGGGAGGGCGAGGTGGCGGATGTCTCGGCAAGTGCGGGGACCGCTGCTGGAGCCGGGGAGCCGAGGAAGGACAGTCCCGTCGGAGGGAGCCGCAGTTCCCGTCAGGTGAGTCCTGCGTGGGTCACTGCTCCCAGCAGTCCCCAGGCTGATTCCTGTCAGAGACAGGGGATGCACCACCTCGTCCCATTCCTTATCCATTCCTTAAATGTCTGCTGATGGTAGCTGGGTCAGGGGATGATAAATCCTTTTGGGTGGTGGCTTCTGCATTGTTTCCTATTCCCAAAATCCCGTGCAAATAAATCGCTTTGCTGTGACACTAATTCTCGCAGCCCCTCCGCCCTCCCTCCCCTCCGGCCGTGCAGAGCAGCTCCCTCTACCCAGCATGTCTCAATTCTGGTGGCATCGGGTGAGCCCTGGGAGCACTCGGCTTCCCTGTTACTCTGGCCTCTCCTTGTAGGAGATGTCACAGCAGTACCTCAGTAGCTCCGAGTTCAGCACGTTTTCTGTGATGTTGTTTTGTAGGATAGTGCAAACCCAGACCCACTCATCATGTGCTCAGAACAGCCTCAGGATGGGGAAGAAACTCTGCTCTGAGCTTTTTCTGCAGCTCCTCAGTGTTGTGTCCTGCACCATGCACTCAGCTGGCCGTGGTTTGTGCCGGTTGGGATGTCACTCCTCTCTTCACTCTGAGTACCACAGCTACCTGTCACGTTTCACTGGAGCAGCTCCTCAGCGTGCAGCGGACAACTGAAACAAGCTTGTGTTTGCCAGCCCAGGAAACAGCACTCCTTTGGAAGGATGAAGACAGTAATCACAAGGATTGTTCCACAGCTGTCTGGCTTGTTTTTCTTGAAAACCAGAGAAATACTGGACTGAGTGAACTTCCCCTCCCTCCCTAGGCACCACCTGCTCCTGCAGGCAGGGCTTTTATCCTGGGATCTTCCCTGCCCCAGGTTAGGGGAGGGGAGCCCTCCTGTACGTGCAGTGCCCCCTGTGCCAGGAGGCGTGTGGGGGGCTTCCCTCCCCTTGGGCAGCCAGGCTTGTTGCTGGCCACACTTGAGGGCATTCTCAGCACGTGGAAATGTTGTTGAAAGTTGTTAAATCAGAACAATTCTAACAAGTATTTGTAAATGCATAAAGCCTGGCCTTCTGCTTTTGCTGGAGTCACTCAGGAGTGGTCCATGGAACCTCAGCTGAGGCTGCCAGGAGGGTGGTCAGTTTAGAGTTGTCTCAGCCTGGTGCTGGCTGCCCATCTCTGCTGCCCAAGGCTCTTCTCAGCTCTGCTGCACCTCTGGCCACACTGGAGCCCCTAGGACCCTTTTGGGCCGGGCACCTGGGGCTGGGTGTGCAGCAACCTCTAGGCACTCTGAGCTTGGTGGGTGCACAGACTCAGCCCCACACGGTGGGGGACTGTAACTGTGTTTTCAAGTAGGGAAAAGACACTGAAATGAGCAGGATTTTGAGTGGATTGGTGCTGTGAGTCACTTCAGATCAATATACATGGAACTGGAAACTCAAAGTGGTTGCTGTGTGTTTGCTCCTAGAGATGTTCCTGTACTAGAGATGGTTGCATTTGTGTGTTCAGTCTGCACATGTCTCAGAGGGTTGTGTTTTCTGTGTCTATATCCACGCCTACATGTTCACTCAGGCCTATGGAATACCTGTACCAGTCTGTGCAGCTCCTTCAATTTGTGCTGGGGGTTTAACTGTAGGAATAACCCCTGCCAGTGCAGCAGGACCTGAGCTTCAGTGTCTGTCTCTGCTTGCCAGTGGGCTGACTGATGTTGGGCTGTTTGTGGCACTCTTGTGCAGGTACCCCTCTAAAGCTCATGCCCAGGGCTGCGGGCGTGGCCACACCTGGGCGGCAGTTCCAGGGTTACAGGTGAGCAGAGACAGAGAAGGATGCAGGAATTTGCCTCTGCAGAGATCCCCTGGGAGCCCCTCTGGGGCTGCAGGAGACCCAGGGCATCAGAGAAGGCCTTGATGAACAGAGCAGTGTGACTGTAAGGAACTGGAATGCTCACAGATCATTATTTAACATTCTTGAAATATTTAAAAGTGACACTTATGTGTATGGTTGTAACAGCTGGGGGAAAGAATCCTGTGGTTAGGAATGCATATGTGGACTTCCCAAACATTAGTGTCCCTGTCATTTGAGCAGGCAGAAGTTTGGTAATAAGCAAAACCATGGAAATGGATAATTGTATAGGTTTGGAAAAGCTTCCCATGGTCCTTTCTGCTCTCCTATCTGGTGCTAATTAGTAATTAACTTCAAAGTGAAAAGTAGGTTGCACTTAGGGAAAAACAAGATGTGCAGCAAAAAGAAAAAAAAGACTAATTATTAAAGTGAGCATATGTGAGCAAAGCAAACTATCCAACAGTGTTGCCACTGGCAAAACTCATTCTTGGCTCATCAGGAAGGCTTTTTTAACTCCCTGAAGTGTCAGGTATTTTCAGTTGCCTGTCATGGTTGTGCCTCAGATGTGCCTCAAACAGCTGGAATCTGGTGACATTCCACAGCTGAAGAGATGCATTTCATCAGTTCAAAACCATGCCAGCTGTGCACTGCGGACACAGGATGGGAAAAATTTAAAGTCTAGCTCCTGGAACTGGGCACCAAGCCCTGGCATTGCTGGCAGATATGTGGAATAGTGACTCACAGACACCACCAAGGATGCTGGGTGTGGACAGCATGGGCAGCTCATCCATTTGTCTGAAATGAGGGCTGCAAGCTGGGTTTCCTGGCTGGGAATTGCCTGAGTGGTTTTGGGGCTCAGCTGTACAAAGCAGACAGGGCTGACCCCTCTGCCTGCCCAGCCTGTGAGGCAGCCCTTCTGTGCTGTGCCAGCTGTGCAGTCCTGTGCAGTCCCGTGCTGTGCCATGCTGGGGAATGTTGGGACCTGCTGCAGGAATGCTGGGCTCACTTCTGGCTGCTGTCCAAACCCTTGTCTGGTTGGACGCCAGATTGTTTTAATCTAGATCACCTATTGCTGATTTGTCAAACAATTTAAAATATCACTACAGCTGCCAGGCACTGGCAGGTCTCCAAAGCAGGGTAAGTATCCTCTTAGCATCTCATTCTTGGTAAATAGTTTGGTGTGCTGGGGCTTCTCTGGGAACAGCACAAGCTACTTGCACTCTTCACAAACTGCTTTGGAACATGTTCTACTCATTTACATTTTTCAGAATTTTTGTTTGTTTCACTAAGTGATCACTCCTATGAAACACGTTTTCCCCCTGAGCCTGATCTTCTTCTATAGAGAGCAATTAACTAAGACATTGTATCCTTCAAGGAACCAGTAATTTTAATTAGTATTAAAATTAGTTGCAAGCACTTGTCTTTGTAAAGAACTTTTAAACTAAAAAAGTTTTGCATCCTGATATTTTTTTGTGTTGTTTCCATGTGTTCCCCTCTGACATGTTCTGAGAAGGTGCTCAGGGATGACACCAGCAGCTCAGGTATCAGTGAGTACACAGAGGTATTAATGCACATGGAGTCTGCTTCCTTGCTCCACTTTTGTTTCTCTAATCCAGTTTAGTTTCTGGTTTTCAGGCCCAGTCACTGAATGCAGAGTCACTGCATGGTTACTTTAAGCAAGGGAAAAAGACAGAATGCAGAGATATTTGTAAGAAAAAAAATCCTGTTGAAAAAGAATCGGTGCTGGAACTGATTTTTCAGATATGACAATAGATCCTTTCTGCACCAATGGTGTTTCTGGCCAAAGACCAAGGAATGAGACCTAATCTCTGTCCACCCTCTTTCATCAGCCTGTTCCCTGCTCGTGCTTCTGCAGCTCGGCCATGTGGAGCAGATCATCACCTGGCCAGTTAAGAGTCTGGTAGGCAATTTTCATCAGCATCCCAGATGCAGCTTCTCCCTTCTGCTCTGCCCCTCTTCCCTCACAGCATGCAAACTGCCAACCTTGCTTGTACTCCTAGAAAAAATACAACAGATTTCCTTCAGTTGCAGACAAATCCGGATGTTTTTTTGTTGTGGTTTGCTGGAGCTTTATAGTTCCTCTTGTTCAGCCCCTTCTTGGGCCAGGAGATGGCAGACAGGGTCCAGCAGGGTCCTTGTGAGCCCCATCCCCAGCTTTCCTGTGTGTTTATTCTGAGATTTCTATTGTCCCAGCAGCTGCTGGTGTAAATGGGACAGCACCTGGGACATGAGCCCCATGGAGCTGTGGTAACCACTGACTGGTACCAGGGGCAGTGCTGGGAGAGCTGTGACAGAGCTGTAACAGCTTCTCCCCATTCAACTTTTCAGCAAGCGAAGCAGAACAAATGGAAAACGACCTCTAAGCTTTGCTTAGTGAAATCTTCCCCACTTTTATTGCTTCAGCACTACTGCAGTAATGGTAGGTGTGCTGGGAGCACTGTCAGAGCCCACCATGCAGTCATAGCTCAAGTCTGTCACAGTGCTTGAGGCCTCTATGCAGACCTGCTTCAGGGATCATGGCTGTAGAAAAACAACACCCTCAATAACATCACAGGACCCTGCCATCAATGGGAAATAGCTCTGCCTTGGCCAGACAGTATTACAAATAAATTTTGTTATTTTGAAAAAAGACCCCAGAAAATAACAGCGTGATTAATTCTGTAATTGCATCTAGAGGAAGAGTTCAGCTTCAGCTGCCCTGCCTCTATTCTCTTTTTTAATGCCCCATGGTCAGAGTTGCCGCTGCAGGGCACAGGGTTGTCAGCTGAGGGAGATGCAAAGGCAGAATGCAGGATGGGGACATTTGTCATCAACACTAAAGCTGTTCAGTCCAGGGATGTCAGTGTGACACTCAGGGCTCCGTGGTGATGGCCAGGCTGGGCTGGCTCCCTCAGCTGCTGTCCTCCAAGCTGCCGCTGCAGGAGTGGAACCTCATGGTGCTCAAGGGGTCTGACACGTACCCTGCAGGAGCAGAGAGGGTCCCTGCAGCTGGCACAGAGTGCTGCCCAGCCCTGCCCCGCAGTGCCAGCACAACACCCTGCCCCGTGCCCCGGGAGCTCGGGGAGCACGCTGCAGCAGCTCACCGTTTTTGTCCACGGGTGGGTACTGGAAGTTCCTTCTCATGTCATCCAGAGACAGGCCCTGAGAAGGGGGTTGCCCAGTGCTGCAATTTAAACAGGAGGTGTCAGTTTGTAAGACTGATGATGGCACATCTCCAGACCATGAGAACTTTTTTTCCCAAGTAGAAGGAAAGAACAGTACCATGAGACACCAGCCTGGGGTTTGGCCACAGCAGTGCAGTAAACAAAAAGCAAGAATGAGTCATGAAGTGAGACGATGACTGCCAGGCATGCTGGCACTCAGTTACCCTTCTCAGAGTAACTGCCCTCAAATACCCCATTTGGGCCTTCACAACTGTCTCTGGATTGCCATCTTGGAAACAATTCCAGGCATCAATCCAGGGTCATTGACATGTTTTTTATGTGTCACTGCTAAAAAGTTCTTGCAAATAGATTTCTCAGGCAAGGAAGATGGTGGAATTATCTTCCAGTCATGGACCAAATCCACTGTCCTGCCAACATGTGGTTCATCCCTGATCCTAGAGATGGGAGTTGCTATGTTTGCCCTTGAAACCAGTTCTCTGAGTGGTAGGGTATGATACCTCAGGTATTTACTTAATGGTACAATAATATAGAACCCATGTGTCCCTGTCTTAAAAAACATGAGGAGTTCTTACTGTTCTGTAGTCATGAAATGAGTGATACCCAGCTTTTAGGATGTACCCTGGTAGGACCAGTCCCAGCAATGCTGACTCCCACAAACCTCTGTCAGGCTCTTCCTTACATAGTTGTCTCCTGCCTCTGTACCTGCTGGAAGGCTCTGGGTTCTGTCTGTCTGTCCATCTGTCCCTTCCCTTCTCAGCAGGGACACTTTCACCTTCCCCCGCTGCCCTCCCAGTGGCAGCCTGGGCTCTGTGATGGACAAGGTGATGGCACAGGTCCAGTGCTCTCTGCTGGTCCTGCCACGCCACTTCCCAGCAGCCCAGCCTACTTCTCTCCTTCAGTGCTGTCGGGGAGCCCCCAGAGCCGGGGGTACCCACCCCTGTGACCAGGCAGCGTGGGCTCGCGCGTTCACCGCGTACTCCAGCTCGAACCGAGTGCGCAGGGCGGCCACGTGGCTGCGCCCAGGGCCACCCCGGGCCACCAGGCAGTCCGAGGAGGAGGAGGGAGACAGGGACCCGCTGCTGTTGCTGGAGGCTGGAGACATTAACTGGATTAAAAAAAAAAATAAAGGTACCATTATGGCATATTTACAAGTCCTTTCTCATCTCTCTCTCGTAAGTCGTATCCCACTTTTCCTTGGACTTTTCCAGCAGCTCCAAAGCCACCGCTGTCCTCAGCTGCTGCCACTGTCCCTGTCCCCATCTGCGCTCCCATCTGCTGGCACACACACAGACCTCCCCTGCTGGTAGCCAGGTCCTTACCTCAATATTGCACAGACACTCCTCTAACTTTGTGACAACTTCTGAAAACTCGGGTCTCCCCTGTGAACACAACAGGAAAACCAGAGCTGGGTTAAAAATGGAAGGAGGCAGATCTGATGTGATTATATTGACACACAGGGAAGGGATGAGCCACAGCCCCCATCATTCCCCCTCTCTGAATTTCATGGCATAGCTGTCGGTCTGTTTGGGAATCTGATGAAATCTGCAAGTTCAGTGCTGAGCACACATGAAGACATGTGTGCATAGGAACTTTAACTGCAATTCATCTCTTTTTCTGTAACAATTAGATTTGAGCTAACGATGACTAGATCACAAAAAAACTATCAGTAAATAATTGGCTCTGCTCTTTGGGTTGACTTTCTCTTTGCCCATGCACAGGACTTCAGACACAGCAACAGCAGAGATGAGCAGTGGACAAGTTCCTGGCCAGCCTGCCTGTATGGCCATCCTCCTCCCTCCCTTGTCCATGAGAGCTGCACTTATTAAAAATAAATGTTTACTTCTTTACAGAGCTCAGCCCTAGGTCTTATGGCAAATTCTCTGGCTCTAATTAAAGCTCACAAATCCAATTAGCCAATGAAAAAGGCTTCTCAGGAGATGCTGCTAATCTTCTAATCACCAGTTTGCCTTTGGAAACAGCTGCTGTCAAAAGTTTCTGGGAAACAGATGTTCAAGTACCTGATAAATAGAAACAGGGACATGGCACATGGGAACTCGTTTTCAGCCTTGAATGAAATTAAAGACAAATAAAAGGATGCATTTTCTAACTTGGAGGCATTTCATGGCCATCCAGCAAAACCCCTACAGGTATACTCCATTTTCTGCCTTTTTTTCCTTTAAACTGAGCAGACCTTGTGGAGAATTTTGACCTGTGAACACTTGTTGAGCCCCAAAATTCACCATTTTTCCATAACAAATGATAGCAAAACACTTTTAGTAAAGCAAAATAGAGCCTAATAAAGAACAGTAGCAAAAAACCCTTAATAAAGGTAATTTTGACAAGTTTTTGCTCATATCTTGTGCAATATTCTGGCCATCCATGGGCTGATTGAGCCATCAATTGTTTTATAGTTCTGTCCTGAAGCTCTAAAACAATGGCAAGATGAAGTGACATTGGAGTCACAAATGGGTAACAAACTGCACTGGGACTCTGAAAAGATGGTTTCTCCTTATAGGGGCTGACTGGCTGTGGGAATGCTGACAAGATACAGGGACTGCACCCATCTCAGTGCCTGCTTAAGTCAGCACTTTAATATGGCATCTTATTAATGAATTTAAAATGAATGTGTGTTACATGCTGTCATTAACCACTTCTTACAAAAATCTGAGAGCAGCAAGGAATTTTCTACTCATTCTGTAACAGCTCAAGTCATAATCGGCATTACGTGATTAATTAAGTTTTGTTCAAAGGCTAAAGGTTAATTTACTTTCCTCCTCAATTCACCAACTCTCCTGTATTTCCTGACACACCCCATTGCCCGCCTGGGGGCTTTCTGCAGTGAGCCTTCCCACAGAAACTGTGATTTTGGGGGCATCAGCCAGAGCAAAGTGCCCATTTTCCCTCTGCTGGGGGCACTCACCTCAGGACAGGCGTTCCAGCCCCTCATCAGCAAGGCAGAGATGGGCTTGGGGATGGAGTAGCCGATGGGGGGGCGGATATGGTGATAAGCCATGTCTGCTGCTGCTGCCGCTGCAGGGACAGCCAGAGACACCCGTCAGCCCCAGGAACACCCCTGCCCACCCTGAGACACCCAGCAGCTATGGAAACCTACTGCTGAGCCATCCAACCAATGAATAAAGGCTGGATGGAGGCTAGAGGTTAAAGGAGGCTTTTGCCATCAGACCAAGAGCAGGCTGAGATGCCCATTACCATGGCCACAGGCCCACCTCTGGTCACAGGTCAGACAGCAGTGAGGGTCTCATTGGCAGAGGGGGCTGAAGCCTCCCTCCTTACCTATGCTGGCACTGACCACGTCCTGCAGCACTCATGACCTCTAACAGCTCTTTTTCAGACATCCAGGGGTCAGAATCTCAGGAGTGCAAAGTGCAGCCCTGGAAATGTTGCTCTGCTGTTGTACACCCCCCTTCCCCTCCAGTTTGTGGATGCTGTCCTGAGGCACACCAAGGAGATGTACCAAGGAATGGCTTTGCAATCCCAACAATCATGTGAGAGACTGACACCCTGTAGTCAGAGTGTCTTGTTCCTAGTCCTAGACCTAGATAGGATAGTTCTGTGCTCTTCACCAAGTGCAATATCTCAGCACTTAATAACACACTTCAGTATGATATGGGTTAAAATCGCACAGTGTAGCTACTTCTTGACTTCAGAGGAATTTAAGATATGAATTCATTGAGCATGCTACCTGGTTTCAGGTGAGCAAAGGGAATTTCCCCTGTTAACAGCTCCCAGAGGCACAGAGCGTAGCTGAAGACATCGGCTTTGATGGTGTACCTTGTGCACTGGGTGAACACCTCAGGGGCCATCCAGCGCAGGTTCTGCACACCAGGAAACAGCAATCACACGTTAGCAGTGTTTGCTTCTTCACACAAGCACCTATTCCTGTATTTGTATGTGTGTTTTCCTTTGTTTCCTTATTTCCTGCCTCCACCACTCAATGAAGTCATTGGTAATCTGCCAGGAAAAACTTCCACCTGGCTTGCAAGATCCAGTCAGTGTGTTAGAGTGCATGATATGTAACTGCATTAGCTTGGTGCTGTCTCAGGTCTGTAGAGCCAGGCTGAGCTGGCTTAAAACATCACATTAGGGTGAGAATAAAAACAGAACCCCAGGCTCAAGGACTGGAGACCACATCATATGGTCTGAGAGATATATGCATATATGCCATATAATAGGAATTAACTACTGCTCCAGCTGGCAGAAGTAAAAGCTGGCAACAGCTGCATTGGACTGGGGCCTGCTCTCTTGGGGTCTTGCTGCTCTCTGCAGGTCCCCCAGTTGTGAGGCTGCTTCACAAGCAACTTGTCTCTTCCTGGGGTAATGGGTTCAGGGTGGATTTTTAGAGTCCTTGTGTTCCCTACTCTCCACCCACACAGTGAGTGCCTCTAGTGATTGTTAAAGAGCTGCTTGCCAAGGCCTGGGGCAGCACCACCCATCGTCTGGCACTGCCCACTCCATTCCATGCCATCACCCATCCCAGCCCACATCAATAGCTGGGATGATGTGAACATTCCTGGCCATGGAGTGACACAGAGGACATATCTGGACTCAAACCCATGAAGAAAACAACTGTCTTGTAAATCTGACTGTGAGCAATGGGCTATTGTGAAGAAAAGAACTGTGAAATAAGGGAACCAGTGCTGAGTAGCTGTTACAAAAAGGAACCACCTGCCAACAGCATGTGTGTAGGGAAGAGTGGATTAAAAATAACTCTTTAGTAAGGAATTGGAGCAATAGAGCTCCAAAGACAGCCTTATAAAGCATTTTTTTCTGCTGCAGATGTCATATTTCCTCATCTCTGTTATTGAAGACAGAGGAAAAATATAAAACCAAGACAGAGAAACATTGAGAGAGATTTAATACTACACCTGTCCATCTATTCCAACAAACATATTTCCAATGTCTTTTTCTCCTAAACTGTGTTTGCCTGTATGTTTGATATTAATTATGTGGAACAAAACAAGAAACGAAACAAACCCCAGGTTGTTTTGTCATGTTGTCTTCATCCAGAGATTGCAGAAATCGAGATTCTGAAACAGAGCAAGAAAAAGAATTACTGTCAGGCCAATACACTTATTATACAGAAGTCCTACTTTAAGTGCAATTCCACAGGACCTCTCAGTAAGCACATGTTTAGTTTTAGAGATTTTGGGGTTAATTTATAAGTGTTTCATAAAAACTCCTTACCTCCAAAATCAGCAACTACTGCATGACCATCCTCATATAGGAGAATATTGTGACTGGGGAAAAAAAAAACTATAGGTAATTGTTTGATAGCATCTTAAAGATGGTGAAAATGCTACAGTTTTTGGGTCATAGCTAAACATTTGAGTTCAAATCACCTCCTTGGACAGCTAAATGTCTATAGGTATGCCTCATATTTACTGCTAGAAAGTACACATTACCCCTGAGAGGGCAAGCCAACCTGTGACTGATTTGCATGCAACAAATCCAGAGACACTTTTAGAAACTGCCAAAAAGCACAGGGTTTCAAACAAAATGGAAACCTGGGGAAAGACCCACAAGCTGCTTTAGCTAGGTCACAAGTGTCCAGTACCTCTGGAGATTTCCCTGCCCCAGTCACTACACCTTCATGGCACAGGGCTGTGGAAGGGCTGAGCAAATCACAACATAAGGAGTGTGGACACAACAATGCTCTCAGGGTATTTATCAAATGCTGACTGAGCCAAGAAAATTCAGAAGAGTGAAAAGTATATGAAAAACAAAAATGAAAAAGTTGGCAAGAGTTTACATGAGGAGGGAAAATGGAAGTAATATTGATGGTCTCAACAAAAAGCACAACTTGCTCACATTAGAGCTGCAGATACAAACAAGAACAGTCAAGTGAGGAACACAAATCTTACCAGAAAGCAGTCTTAGGACAGAAAAAAATTTAAGCTCTCCCAAGCAGGACTCCCACAAATCACTGTCTTCAAGATTTCCACCTTCACCTAAACCCAACCCTTGGGATGATAAACTTAATCATAAAAATGCAACCATGACTCTCGATTTATATTCGATCGGATTTTAGCTCTCATATGTACTTTCCATCAAAATATTGATGTGATTTTAGTATAACATGTGGAATTGTTTTGAGACCCACACCATATGCCAAATGAAAATATGAATCAAACACAAGGCTAAACTAGAGAGACTCTTGAAGGCTGTGCCCCAGGGTGGGTGTAGGTACACAAGCCATACAAAGCTACAGACTTTGCTGTGGTCTTTGCTCAAATTTGGCCTCTGTCAGTAGGGACAAAAATTATCACCATGTCCCAATGTGAATAAACTGCACTGAGCCCTAGCTTCAATTTCAATCTACTCCAGGATTGTGTAGACATGAATAAATCCAACTTGACAAGTCAAGACATAATGAAGACCTAGGCTGACAGTTTTTGTGGAGAAGCAGAGAAATCAAATTAAATTCCCTTTCTCCTCATGGCATGCATCAGCCTTTTATAGAATCACAGAATCTTTGAGACTGGAAGTCCCCAAGACCTCCAAGATCACAGAGTCCAACCTGTGACCAATCCCCACCTGGTCCCCAGCCCAGAGCACTGAGTGCCATGTCCAGGTGTTCCTTGGACACCTCCAGGGATGGGAAATCTGCCACTGCCTGACCACCCTTTCAGTGAGGAATTCTCCCTGATGCCCAACTTGAACCTCCCCTGGCCCGGGATCTGACCAACAGAGCTGGAATGCTCATGTTGGTGCTGAGTGCATTGATGGGTATATCTGAGAGCAGGAAGCAGGCTCTGAGAGGGTTTTGTCAGTCTCTTACCTCCAGGGAGCACTACAGTTACTAATTTTTCTTTTTTAAAGTAAAAAATACACCCCACAGAAATAAGGCTTGGAAGGTACATCTTAAAAATGCTATTATTGCCTCAGCGACACTTGAAAATTTGAAAACCTCAGATGAAACAGATACTTTTAAGCTTGTGTTTTGAGAAATACAGCAAGAAAAATCCAAGCTGAACTGAGCTGGCAGAAGACTAATACTGAGTTCAACAGAATCAGAAATTAATTGTCTTCTGTTAAGGTCACACAGGGATTGCAGTGTGAGAGCAGGCATTGTTCTCTTCATGAAACCATGGAAGGAAGAAAAGGAGATAAGAACGAGGAGTGTGCAATCATCCTGGCTTTGGGAAAGGACATGGTTCTGGGGTCTGCCAGGCACGGAGGCTTCTCTCTCCCATGGCAAGTGACAGGCTCAGCATGTCCCTTTCACAGGGATTCAGGCCATTAAAAGATCCTTCTGCCTTTAATGCGCTGTGGGTGTAATGAAAAGCAATGGATATTTTAGGATTTCACAAGGGATATTTCAACAAAGAGGAGTCGCAGACTCCATCCTCATTACCACCAGGCTGCCATCCTCTCTTTCATCTCCCTCACCAAGCAGCTCTCAGAAGTGTTCACAGATAGTTAGAGTCATCAAAAGCAGGTCAGTCGCTCAAAGGCTTCCTCCAGCCATGTTCAGCTGTTATGGCTTAAATTAAATGGATAATAAAATGGTCTCTCTTTTATTAAAGTGCTATAATCATCATGGCTGCCACCCCTCACCATGGTGCAAGTGGTAATAAGTTGATGCATGTCACTATTTCTGATGGCTGTCAGAACTGAAAAGCAAAATAAAACTCCCAATTATTCTTCAAATGGAAGGATAACCCCTTTTCCAGCGTAGAGACACGAAAGATTATTTTTCTTCTCTTTTCTGTCAAGCCATATTGCAGGTTTATTTAATGCATTATATGCAGTGCATTAGATTTCAGAATTCACAAAGGTGGTTACGAGTTATGCGAAAATTTAAGGTAAAAAATATGAGGCTCCTGTGAAGCCACTGGCAAAATTTAACACAGAATTTCACTCTTAGTCTTTCTCTTAAGCTGTTGCAAAGATTTTCATCTGGTAATTGTGCCTGTGGGTTGGCTGGGACTCATGCTGCAAACATGACTCCTGCTCTTGCACTAAACTTTCACAAGTTGAGCTCTCTCAGCAGCACATATCAATGGCACCAACAACCCCAGAGCACATTATCTTCTGACCCTTACAAATATGATCTATATGACTTCTGTGGGGCTTTCTGGCTCTCTAAGAAGACACTGGTTTGGGTTTTCTTTTGAGGAAATCATTATTTAAAATGCTTCAATGCAGAACTGTTCTCCTAAGAGCTACCAAGGCAGGGAGCTGCACTGCGAGGTCTTAGCCTTGGCTGCCCTGGTCTGAGCCTTGGCTGCCCTAGAGCAGTTCCACAGGCTGCAGAGTCAGGCATGGGGCTCTTGGCTCGTGCCACTGCCTCAGAAGCAAGGCTCTCCCTTGGAACAACAGAGGTTTGTGGCCTGGAAGGACTGGGCAGGGATGCAGGTATGTGAAAGAGGCTCAAAGGAGAGTGGAGGATGCCATTCCAGCGTCCCTGTTGCTCTTGAGGGCTGACAGAACTAAGGACCATGTCTTGGCTTTAGCAAAAGGATCGTTTTCATCTCCAACCTTGCAATCAGAGCAGCTCAGGTATTTCACCCCCTGTTGCTGAAACATGCACAAGACTGTTTCCAGAGCTAGAACAGAAAGAACAGGCTTTTCCCTGCAGATACCGAGGTCTCAGTGCTCCCACTGGGACACCACCAAAGAGATGGATGAGTGCCCAGTCCCGTGCAAGAGCCCAGCTCCCAGAGGGGAGCAATCAGAGCTGCTGGCAGCTGTAACGAATGAGCCAAGCAAACTGAGAAACACACCAACTCAGTGACTGTGGCGAAATATTCACAGCAAAAGAGACAAAGCAAAGGGATGGAGATGAAGTGATGAGGGAATGAGACCAAGTGCCCTTTGACAGACGGTGTTAGGCTGAAACTCAGCACTGGAAAACAGAGATTCAGGAAAACAAACAGATGCAGGAAAACACTATCAGTGACTGCAGCCTTCCAGGACAACCGCAGTTAAGCCATTGTGACTTGTACAGGTTTGTATAAAACCCCTGAGATTATTTTCAACTGAGTGCTAATGAGACACTGGGGTTGCAGGAGACTGCACAGTGTCCCTGTGGCTTTGAGCTTTCACGTTGTCTAAATTTTTAGGTTAAAGACAGAAACTGACCTGTTCAGATCCCGATGTATGATGGGCTGTGTGAGATTGTGGAGGTACTCCATGCCTTTGGCCACATCTACAGCAATGATTAATTTAGACTGCAGATCAAGAATTCTGTATTTTGTAAAAAAAAAAAAAAGGTTACTTCAAGTTAATAGACAGTTGAAACTTATTCTGATCTGTAAATCATGCAACATTTAAAATTGTTTTACATAAAAAATAATGTTACATAATCTATGTAAAGTAAATCTATAGACTGTAAAATAATGACAATAACAAGTTTGTGAAGACTTATCAGTTTACCTTGTACACCCAATAAACTGAACCAAAGCTCAACATTTTCTAGAGTGTTCCTTTCTCTGTTGTCCTATGCTGAAATAAATGTTTACATCAGCTTAGATTCCCTGCTTTTCTAAATTCTGTAAGCAGGCCCACTGGTGGATGAGGGCAATACCTCTTCTGCTCATGGAGCAGGGAGAAGAGTGATCCCCCAGAGATGTACTGGGTGACAATGGCAAACTGGCTGGGGTCATCCAGGCAGGCTCCCACGAACTGGATGACACAGGGGTGGTTCAGTCGGCAGAGAATGGAAACCTCACGGCAGAACATGTCCACATCAGACTTGGAGCAGTAGGTGTTGGCTCGGTAACTTAGGATTGACACAAGAGGAAGCAGAAGGCAAAGGTATCATAAAAATTGTGCTTTTGAAATACTTCAAACTAGGTGATTGACCAAGCAGGAGGGAAAAGCCTGACAAACTTACCGTTTGATTGCAACAATTTTATTTCTACATCGTCCCTTATAGACTTTTCCAAAAGACCCTAAAATAGTTTAAAATAAATAAGCTCAAATATGTTTGTTGTGAACATCAAACATTTAAAGTGAGTGCACTTTCGCTTCTGGTACCTGAGCCGATAATCTCGTGGAACTCTATCTCAGAGAGCTGCAGGTGGAAGTGTGATGGCAAACCAGCACGGAGGAGGAGGACATCGGCCTTTTCTGCAAGAGAAACACCCATCCTGTTTATAAAACACGGCCAGGGGGAGGACCAAGCACAAAAGCACTGGACTTCAGAACGCTTGCGCTGGGAAAGCTGATTTTTCCCTGTAAATTGGCTGCTAATCCTGCTCCCTGCTACAGCAAAGCCCAGTGACAGACACATCCTTGCAAGGCCACAGGCTGCCTTGGGCACTCCTGGCTTCAGCAGCTGCCAGCCATGAGCACTGTCCCAAACTCTGCCTGTGCCATGGGATGGCAGCGCAGAATTCCTTACATGGAGAATTCACTTCTTCTTTTTGTGTAGCCAGTGCTCATTGCTGCTGCTGGGGGTGCTATTCCAGAGCCAACTGGCTCTTGGTGACATGTGGAATCTAAACTTTGCAACTGAATTTAGTTGTCAAATGTCTCTATCTTGTTTATCTTTTTAGTTTATTATCATAAAGTTTATCAGAATATTTCTAAACAGAGCATTTTGATGCTGTTATGTAAAGAATGTAAGGATTTGATTATATTCAGAGTGAACATTTAAAGTGGAAAATTGAAAGTACCACAAAAAGAGAAAAAGGAGGAAATATCTTAAAATACCTTAAAATATTTATCTGAATGTTTCAGTTGCATTTGTTTCAGAGCAACACAAATTATTTTTGGACAGAATTTTTCTTATAAGGCTAATTCAGGCATTCTATGGTGTGATTTAAATGATACTTATTTGCATTCATGGAGAAATGGGTATTTCATTAGTGCTAGTTCACATCACAGCCTTTCCTCATAGAAATAAAAAGAAATATATATATTTTTAAAGTGAATGAAAACAAGGCAAATACAGGAATTGTCATTATACTGAGTAACAAAGCTAAGTATATTGTTTCCTAAAATTATCCCAGGGAAATGGAACAATGTACCATAAAAAGTCCAGGAATAATGAATCCTGTGTAGGATGTTTAGGCTGACAAACACATTGGATCAAAGGACCACAAGAGTTCACGTTTTCCTTTGCCATTGCAAATACCTTTTGTCATGCTTTTAATCTTCCCTAGGGGGGATGGCACTGACACGTAGGAACCGTCTGAAATAAAGAACAGAGTGAAATTATGGAGTTCAACGACAACATAAGTGATGGTGCTGATAAATTAATGAGTCAATGATGCCAGAAAGAATTAATAATAAAGGGTGAGAATTCAGATAAACACACCAACACATCTGATGGGAGCTGGTTTGGGCTGGGATACATTCATTTTCCAGGCACAGCAGACTGGGGTGTTGTATGGCTGCAGCCTTGAAAGGAATCTGTGTATGGCCAGAAAATGGTGAGTCCCATGACAATGATTTTATTTGTGCTGGACAGGACTGACCCAAAGCTCTCTGACGGGGGTGGAGCACTTCCAGAGATTTCAGCAGTCTTTGGATCAGGCCCTTTGAATAAAATGATTGCTCAGCCCATACCTCCTCCAGGCTGGGAGTATTCGTTGCAGGGGGATTCATCCTGAGGTCTCTTGTAATGCTTCAGGAGGGTCACGATTGCATCGTGACCTAGGAAAGAAAGATAAATACAAGGATTTGCAGGTAACTCAAAAGACTTCAAAAAAAAAAAAAAAAAAAAAAATTTATACAAAATCAGGGGATTTAAAAAAAAAAATGTAAAACATGCCTATAAAATATGCAAAGACATGGTGATGCTAATCTAAACCTACTGCAATTCTTAATTGTAGAAATATGGGAAATTTCTGCCAGTAAAAACAAGCATGTTATTCTCTCGAGTCCACCTACTCCTAAAATGCAAGATATGGCAAAGGAAAACCCTGCTGCAGAAATCCTGCAATGGAAGTTGGCAATAGTCTTCAGTGATGAACTCTTCTTGAGTTTGTGCTGGATTAAACTAATGTTTAACAGAGATTTGAGATGACAAATTGAAGGGCTGGTGTTTATAACCCTTTGTGCCACTGCCTGGGGAGCAGGTGGTGGGGGCTCTGTCTGCAGGCATTGGCAGGTTATTTTGCAGCATTATCTCCTTCCCAAGCTGCCCTCTCCTTCCTGCACAGCTTCTGTGGGTTTTGTAGCAGAAACTGGAAAATTAAAATACCTTTCTCATAAGCCCACATCAAACAGGTCTGCTCATCCTTTTCTCCGCTGGACCTGCTGGGATCACAAGCTACAAGATTCATATCAGCTCCGTTGTCCAGCAAGAACTGCACAAGGCGAATATGGCCATGGTAGCAAGCACAGTGCAACCCTGGAACATCAGAGAAGTGTGGGGAGCACAGCTGTCAGAACATGGCAATGGGACCACAGCAACAACTGTAAAGTACAAATTGACCTCCTCGATAAATAAATATGTTGTCAAAAAAATACCTGAGGCAAGAGGTGAAAATTAAACATTAAGGCTGCAAGAACCAATCTATTGCCTCTGCACAATGTGCCACCACTTACTTTGCCAGCTGCAAACCACATTTAACGACTCTGTATGTGAGAAAAAGCAAGTGGAAACAAAAGCAGCTCTGTGCAGTGGGGATAGGAAGGTGTGCAGCCCTTCAGACACGACATTCCAGAAGCCTATCTCTTTGCAGAATAATTTCTAACACTACTTAGAAGCCTTAATATGGGAGGAACAGTTTACACCAGGTTTTGTTACTCATATACTTCCTCATGAGCCTGATACATCCTCACTGAAGTCTTATCACTTCTATGCCTCCAGTAAAAATATTTCAAGAAAGCTGTGCTCTGTCTGAAAGGTGCTTGGGTGCTGGAAATCCTGATGGTGTATGGCTTCCCAATATTTTGGTGCCGGTATATACCCTCACACACAAGCGGTATGGTGATGTTACCTGTGTGCCCATCTCTCCCCTGATGATTGATGCTTACAACATTCTGGTCAAGAAGAAACTTGACAAGTTCTATGTTCTTTCCATAGGTGCAAGCGCTGCAGGAGTAAAGGGAGTGGTGAGTGCTATAGTCCATAAAAGAAGTACTTTGGGTAGCAAAAAAAGAATTACAAAGAGATAAAAATGCACTAATACAGGATCATTAGAAATGTGCAAATGCATGATTAATCCACCAGAGCATATTAATTTTTATTGTTTCAGAAACATTCTAATTATTGCTGAATCTCCTAATTTCGCACAGTTGTGCAAACAGACTGTGTTGCAAAGTGCCTTTTAAATAGTCCCTTACAAAATTCTAGCATGCCAACCAAACCGTGTTCTGCCACCTGGTTTGTCATTCAGAGTACCTGGCTCCAGCAGACATCCAGGTGGAACAAGCTCTGATCCCAGCTCCCAGACTGGACAAGGAGAGGAACCATTGTCCAAACAGGTGTCAGTGAACCTGATCTTCACTGCCTGGTTCTGCCTCTTTCTTCATGCCCTGTCATGTATCTCATGACACAAACTCACCCTCCCTGTGTAGCTCCTTGCTCGCTCTGTTCCTCACCTGGCTGCTGGGGAGACATTTGTAATTTTGGGTGTTGTGAGACATTTGTAATTTTGGGTGCTGTGAGACATCTGTAATTTTGGGTGTTGTGCTGCACGCGTGTGTAAGTGGAGCTCTACTGACAATGGCATTTGAACACCTCACCTGTGGAAAGCTGTTTCACTGAATATATTTTCTTTAGTGAGACTTTCTGTTCCTGAGAGCTGAATTATTTCCTTGACAACTTCAAACTTCCCATTGTAACAGGCACTGAAGAGGAAGCCAGTACAGAGGTGTTAGCAAAACCAGCCTTCCCGAGATCCCCAAACCTGTCCAGCAGCTGCTCCAGGGCACTCACAGGTGTAGAGGTGTGTCTCCATAGATATTCACCACGTGGGGCTGCACTTCAAAGCTGCTCTGCAGTAAGAACTTCACAATGTCATGGTGCCCAAATCGAGAGCAGAAGTGCAGAGGCACATGATCTTCGTTGTCCTGAGCATTCACTGCCGGTCGACCCAAAAAAAGACCACAGAAAGGATTTTATCCTTAACACAGTGTGTCTGGGATAGTTTTGGATATTTAGTAGAATTTTATGTGTTGTGTCTATGCATTTTGAAACCTCCTGGAAAAATATTTGTGGATGTATTTGTTCAAAATTGAAATTTCTGTGATCTTTTGGCTATCAAACCCACATTACTCTGTGCCACCTGCAGTGCACTGTCAAGGTGATTTTCTGAACTTGGGGCATGACTGCTTTCTTCCAGCTGCAAACTTATTGAGTCTTTTGACAAAGCTTTCCATGAAGGAATCATGAGTTATAAATGACCCTTAGAAAGAGCAATTTTGAAGCAAAAGTAAGATAATAACAACATCAACAGAACTGGGAACGTCCAGGCAGCACAGAACTGCTGGCATCTACCAGCAGTAGCAAAATATTCCAAGGGCAGTTGCATAGAGTGCCCCTGGGGGATCCTTGATCTGCAGATGGGAATGTTGGAGACTGCCAGCTGTCATGGAGCACATCCATGCCAGGGAGCCTTCTGCCTGCTCATGGGATGGGCAATCGCTGCGGTTTTGGGCTGACTAGCGAGTCACATTATGTTAAAAGAAATAGTTCAGGTTTGCGACCCCAATTACTGGTCTGCACTGAACAGTGCCAAATTTATTCAGGTTCTTTCCCCAGTTCCTTTCATTCCTGGGCACTAAAGACTTTTCCTCTGCTGCTGCATTTACAGCAAGTTTCAAAGTGTGCTACTTTAAGAGCAAAAGGCTTCCCGTCTCCAGTCTCCCTTTTCTTTTCTTCTGTGCTGAAGATTTTGAGTTTAAAGAGAAGGACCTGAAATGGTGCTCCAGATTCTTTCCTTTTGGAATAAACTGTCTAACAGAGGGCAAACCTCCCACTGCCTTGTCATGATGAGAGAACGTCTCTTTTCTCCCCCCTTTATTATAATTATATCAGCCCAGTGCACACACATCGAGGCTGAAACACCCTGAGCTCACTACTGAAAACAGCACGCACAGACCTGACCGTGCTGCTTCCCTCCATGCTTTGTTATTGCAGGAGGAGGATGTGTGATTGCAGGCAGGACTCACAGAGAACATGGTAAATTGGTGTATTAACGAGCAGTATGTTTCCAAGCAATGTACTGTTACTTCCCAAAAAACATTTCTGCCTCTTACTCTGAGGATGAGAAATTAATTTTAAAATAATTTGGAATTTGCTCAGTATTTCACAGAATCGTAGAATGGCCTGGCTTAGAAGGGACCCTGATCTTTAAGGTTCCTCCCCGTGGGCAGGGACACCTCCCACTGTCCCAGGCTGCTCCCTGGGATGTCCCAGTGTCCAGCCTGGCCTTGGGCACTGCCAGGGATCCAGGGGCAGCCACAGCTGCTCTGGGCACCCTGTGCCAGGGCCTGCCCACCCTCCCAGGGAAGGATTTTTTCCTGGTGTTTAATCTAACCCTGCCTTCTGTCAGTGTGAAGCCATTCCCCTCGTCCTGGCACTCCAGGCCCTTGGAAATAGTCCCTCTCCATCTTTCTTTAAGGCTTCCTTCAGGTACAGGTAAGAATCTCTGCACTGATAATCACAACATGCCTAAAATGTGACCTGTAAGTTATAGCATTTTTGGAAATTTGTGGGATGTGTCACCAGTGTGCAGGGGCACACCTGTGACACAGGTGTCACAGCAGTGGAGGACACAGGGTGGAGTGTGGCACATTCTGTGCCTTCAGCGTCACTGAAGCAGCAAAAGGAACAGAGCAAGAACAAGAACCCAGCAGAACCACCAGCTGCACATTGATATTAGCCACAGGAGAAAATATTTTAAATATTATATTAATGCAGAATATAAGCAATGAAGTGCAAGGTCCCAGCCCGAGTGACATCACTGTGAGGCCACCTGGACGAAGAACTCACCCAACACCCAAAGTGTGCTGAGAGACTTTTGTCCAGCCCATCAAGTCTTCACACAGGCACAGACAGAAAATGGCCCACAGTGAAGAGTGGGAAGCTTGTGGAGCATAATAAATAATGAGCTAAAAAAATCCCCTTTTCTGTGGAATTTTGACTTCCATATTAATTATTTTAAATTACTTGCTGCATAATTTTGACTTAAAATCCTTCTCCTGTGTCTCATTCACTAGTTCTCTGTGCACTTGAGTCACTTTGACTACAGATCCCCAGCACATGGCCACATCTTCCCTCCTTGGATCAATGTCTAAATAATGAGCCACCTCTGTATATTAATTTTGTTTTCTGCCCCTGTTTTTCACCTCTAACTTATTACTGAAAATAGAGTAAACATGAGGTGACAAACCAGCAAACTCAGCCAAAGAAAGATTTCCAACTCCTGTTTTCTTGTTTCGGCTGTCCATAGACGATACACAGGCACACGATACAAAGAGTATGTGTTAGGAAGCTAAGACTCTGTTTAGAAAACACTGTGTTAAAGATGATTTTTAAATATCTTACCATCAGCTTTGCTTCCCTCTTCCATCAAAAGCTTTGTGATGTTGAGAAAGCCTTTGGCAGCAGCTAGGTGGAGAGGTCTGTCCCCAACTTCACCACTCGCATTCACATCAGCTCCAAACTTCAGTAACAGGTGGGTTACCTAAATATTTAATTAAGGTTAATTAAAATATCACATGAAAATAAAACTTTGAGAAACCCAGACACAATAGTGCATTGGGTGATACTATATGTGAGCATCTCTGTAAAGTTAAAACAGGGAGAAAATAGAAAACGCATTTTTAAGTTCCATGTTACATTTAAAAAAAAATATTAAAATTCCCAAAAGCAAGCACACATTCATTCTGAAAAACATTCTCCGTGGTGAATGGATGCCAGACCGTGTGCCTGAATGACCAGTCAGTGTAACAGAGTCCCCCAAGGCAGGGCTGTGCCCATTACCTGCTCGTGGCCGCAGTAGGCAGCGATGTGCAGCGGGGTGAAGAACACGGCGTCCTGCACGTTCACGTAGGCGCCGTGCTGCAGGAGGAGGTCCACAGCCTGCAAGGGAACCAGCAGGACACAGTGCCCATTGCCAGCACTGTGCGTGTATTACATGTGCTCAGCTGGTAAAACAGGACTTTGAAACCTCATGCCTCCAGCCTAAAAAATGTCAAACAGCCCCAAAGAAACCTCCAGTTATGAAGGTGCAGAGCTGGATACAGCATGTAAAAGTGATTAACTTACAGTACTTGAACTGGACACTGAATGTCACTGATGCTTTATAAATGAGCCTGAAAATCGGTGTGCCACTAAAAAAAACTGATTCATGAAATAAGAGGCACAGAAATGGCTGTCTGGATGTTCTCAGAACAACCTTTAATTTTCTTCTAGCCATTATGAACAAAGAGCTGTAAACATATCAGAGTTTTTAGAAGTGAAAAAGTCACACAAAATGAAAGATCCTTTTGAATTTAAATGTGTGAAGGTAAATCCTCAAACATGGAAAGATTTCTTTGTATTTTAGAACGTAAGAGCTCTTTGGCTTCAATAAATAACCCTAAGTGCTTTCTTTCAAATTTCTACATTTTTTGGTCCTTCAGGAGGCCTATGTTGTTTTGAAAGCTGTGAACTCTCAAGAAATGCCTTGCTGCATAGCTGCCAAAATAGAAGCCTGAATGAAACCACTTTGGGTTCCGCACTGAAGCCTGAGGGGGTTTTCTGAAGCACGAGGGAGTCCCTGGGCACACGAAGGGCTCGGGCTGGGGATTACTGCAGAAGTTCTGCATATCAGTTGGATGGATGCAAAGTTTTGAATGTCACAATGATGAAAGACACTGGACCATGAGTCACGACAGAGAGAAGAACTGGGATTGAAGGGCTCCCAAGGACGGGGCAGTGGCCAGCTCCTGCACTGTGCTGCTCACACTGCTGCCTGCCCACGGAGAGCCCTGGAGGATGGCAGCCAGTGCCAGCTGTCAGGATGCACATCTGTCACCTGCTCTCTCAGCTGAGACCCCCAAATCTTGTCAAACGTGCAACAACAAGGACAGTCAGTTCAATCCATGCAACTCTTGAGTGCTCAGAGAACACAAACTCTTCCCAAGCAACATCAGTGTATAGGGATTTTTCTTTATACAATTTCAATAATTCTTTTTTCATATGATGGCCTGAAGTTATTTTCTGCATAAAGTCTGCGCCCTGACATATGTAAATGTATCCATTTCCCACTAGTTTTAACCATTTTTCTATGGCATCAGCTATAGTTTTCCCTGGAGGCAGCACTGCAGGGCCAGGTCTGATTATTGCCATGTGTGGGGGTTCTGCATCCTCCCTGGAACGCCCTCAGTGCTGTGTCACTCTCCTTGTGATCCCCTCGCCCCCTTCACATACAGTCACAATTTCCCTTGCTAAATGTCATGTGTGTTGACATCCTTTTGCTGTGGATCCTTCTGCTGCCAATCTCAAAAAAGGATTTGACTACAAAATAACATTTGATAACAAAAATCTGAAGAAAGATCCCCTGAGATCTTTCTGCTGGCTGTTCTATCAGCTCAGCAACAGGCACTCAGGGGATGGGTGGGAATAGGCTCAGGAGCTAAATAAAGAACACACTCCATTATTTAGTTAACACAGCTGATTCCCTCCACTGTGTTTCCCATGTCTGGCCAATTTTCAATGTCTTGGTGGGCCAGAGGTGGGAACATGGAGCCAGCCAGCCAGGGATTTAATGGTTTGGTGGCTTTCAAATGATTAGTCTAAGACATTTTCCAGCAAACTACCATGATAAAACTGAAGTTGTAGCTGTTGTCTCTGAAAAGAGATGTTTGGGCCTGTAGCTTTTACACTAATATGACTGAAATGTCTTTGGATCAGCCTGATTTTAATTTAGCCATGAACTGTGAGGCTGTAACACGTTCAGGGATGTGACCATAACTCCAATTCTCCTCAAACTCTTTGGGAGCTGGAATTCAAAATTTAGATTCATCTAGAAGCTTCCAAGGTGGATCTTCAAGGTGAAAAAAACTGTGTTGAGTGATGTGGATCCATCCCTGATGATGAACATAAAACTAGATGGGTTTTGACACATTTTCCAGGCTGTAGCAATGGCAGCCGTGCTTACTGCTTTGTGATCCCCTGATAAATAGAATTTTGTGTGCCGTACTAAGCAAACTCCACTCAAGTGTAAATGATGAGAGGGGTATAGAGACAGGCTTGATAGCTTGTCAGACAAGATATCTTTCCAGGAAAGAAAAAAGAAGTCTTAGAAAGCACTGAAAGCTGTCATAGGCATCACAAGCAGGAGGCTATGCTGGAGGGATGTGCAAGGATAGAAATACTTCAGAAACTAAGGAGGAAAAAATAAAAAAAAGATTTTTATCCTCAGGAGACAGATGGTGAGTGAAGGTGAAGCTGGTAACCCAGGGGATGTTCCCAAGCTGCAGAGAAAGCAGCTGGGTGGGCTGGTCTAAGGCAGCCAGCAGCATCCCAGTGGGGTTTACACCAGCACAGCCTGGAGAACAAGGGGAACTAACGCTTCCCTTCTCCTTGTACAACCAAATGTCATTTCAAAACAAGACTTTAAACAACTTGCACAATAGTCTTACTTTGCAATTTTTCTTAAAATTCTCTTACAAAAGGTTTATTCAGAAGTTTTTTGAACACTCAAGTCAATGATCTTCACTTCAAAGACAATCAATTAAGCCGCTCTGAAGGCTAGAAGGAGCCAATGAAAATCCCATGAGACAGACATAAGGATTTTGTCTTTTGGAAAAGGGCAAGGGATAAAACCCCATCCTTATAAGGGGTTTTGAAAAAATTATTCCATGTTTCCATGAATATTAATGAAATTGTGGACAAAACAAGCTACTTTATCTGGCAGAGGAACTTCTAAGCTGACTGAAAATTTCACAGCTATGTAAAGAAGGAAAGCAAGAGCTTGGACTATAAATCATTGGTTCCCAGAGCAGCAGATGAACCAAATGAGTTATAGAGTCCCACTCCATTTATGGAGATGCTTCTGATAGAGAGCTGATCATTCCCAAGGAAGAAATAAGAAACTTTTCAATACTACTAACAGTTTATTTTTTATTGAGTGAATATTGTTGGGTTGTGAGCACCCTAAACTTGCCCATAAGCTCAGCGGGAGCTCAGGACATGGGAGCAACAGCAGGTCTGCCTTTGGCATTTACAGCAAAAGGCCCAGATGTTTTAGAAATTACTTGAAACCCCAGAGTGCTCAGAGAAGACCTCTTTGTACTGTCCACAGAGGAGACATTAAATACGTGTGAATGAGACCATCCCAGAGTCAGGGCTCAGGTTAACAGCTCCACCATCATATTGCACAGAACTGTTAGAATCAAAGAATCATCACGGTTGGAAAAGACCTCCAAGACCTATCAAGTCCAACTTTTGACCTGTGTCCTTTTGTGCATGTTTGTTCAGTGTAAAAATATATGCACGGATATGATTTTCCCAAAATGCAGAAAAAATTAAACAAAATCCAGCTGTACTTAACCAGCTCTGAATTCTGTTTTGAAAGACAACAACGTAAACCAGAACGAGCTGCCAGTATTGGCACCCACCTGTTTCAGTCCTGCAGAGCCTGAGTGACATACCTGGTGGTGGCCGGCGATGGTGGCGACGTGCAGGGCCGTCAGCGCCCCGTACCCGACCTGCTGGATGTCAGCCCCGCCGTGCAGCAGCGCCGTCAGCAGCTCCACGCTGTCCTGCAAGCCAGGGATTTCACCCACACCATTCCCGGGACAGGCCCCACAGCTGCAGGGAGCAGCACCAGCCGTGCTCTCCCTGTTCTCCCCGGCTGTGGCATGGCTGGCTGTGATGGAGAGGGACCAGCCATGGCCCAGGGGCTCAGAGTGCCACCAGAGGCTGGGGGAGCTCTGCCCCGGGCACCAGGCCTCTCTCTTCTGCTAGCCTGAAGCCTGGGTGTTAAAAAAGTCTCTACCCTGATTTTATGGTGGCACTGGACAACTCCTCTGTCTTGAGTTGCACTGGATGTCTGATCTCTTCGAGCCAGGTCTCA
>VXBC01008633.1:196285-213172 GCA_013399945.1 Ploceus nigricollis | reverse complement strand
AAGTGCCTTGAGAAACTGTGTTAGCCAGTAAAGGCCCTAAGGCCTAGTTTAAAGTTCATTAACTTAGCTCCATACATAAAAAAACCTAGTAGAATTTTGCATCTATAGAATAGATAAAACTATATGCTTAAATAAATAGAACTATTCACTTAAATAAACTTATAAATAATAAATTTTAAGTAAAAAAATAATATATTTGTTTAAATAGATAATAATATGTACGTAGTCTCTTAGGTAAAAACTGACACTTCTTTTGTACATTAGAATCAAGTTTAGATTGGTTTAGAAAGAATGTTTAAGAATTGTGTTTTNCACCACCACCACCTCAGGACCTGGGACTTCATGCCAGAGAGCATCTGTTACAGCTGCAGCTTTTGCTTGGGACTCTATGCCAGAAATCTTTTAGTATGGACCTTAATACTTTAGAACAGAGCTGAATACTTTGAACTCTTTGCCTTCTAGACTGATGTATTCATGCAATAAACAACTTTATAGCAACCAACAACAGCTCTTGTCTCCTTGAAGACCTGAGGCCCAACTCAAGCTCGACAGAAATGGTGAGGCCTGGCACAGATTGCCCAGAGAAGCTGCCCCTGGATCCCTGGAATTGTCCAAGGCCAGGTTGGACGGGCTTGGAGCAACCTGGGATAGTGGAAGGTATCCCTGCCCATAGTGGAGATTGGAATTAAGGGATTTTCAAAGTCCCCTTCCAACCCTGGTCAAGGGAAAGTTCGTTGGGAGCCAGGAGGGACATCCCTGTCCTGGTGGGATCAGGCCCAGCATCTCCAGCCAGGCCCGGAGGGGATTGTCCCACTCTGCTCTGGGCTGGGATGGCCTCACCTGGAATATTGTTTGTAGTTTTGGGCACCACAATATGAGAAAGACATTAAACAATTCGAGAATGTCCAAAGAGAGCTGCAAAACGGTGAAGGGCCTTGAGGGGAAGCTGTGTGAAGAATGGCTGAGGGCACCTGGTTTGTTCAGCTGGAGAAGAGGAGGCTGAGGGGAGACTGATCACAGCTACAACCTTCTCATGAGGGGAAGAGGACAGGCAGGCACTGATCTCTGCTCTGTGGTGACAGTGACAGGACCCAAAGGCCTGAAGTTGTGTCAGGGGAGGGTTAGGTTGGATTTCAGGAGAAGGTTCTTCACCCGGAGGGTGGTTGGGCACTGAACAGGCTCCCCAGGGCAGTGGTCACAGAACCAGCCTGACAGAGCTCAGGGAGTGCTTGGAGGAAGAGGAAGAGGAAGAGGAAGAGGAAGAGGAAGAGGAAGAGGAAGAGAAAGAGGAAGAGGAAGAGGAAGAGGAGGGTGGTTTTTGCTGCTGGCCAGAAGTGCATCCCACTCACCCCAGGCTCTACCTTGAATGTGACAAAAACCGGCCTGACTTGCCAGTTTTTCAGCAGAGCAAAAGTCTGTGTTGAGAACCATAAATATTTTGGTGGCCCAAAAATTTTTCTTTCCACAGAGAATTAATTAATGTTACTAGGACGGGTTTAGGGTTGCTGTCATGGTTCTAGGTCCCAAAGAAGGATCTCTGTGTCCTATGGCACCATTGGATCACTCTTGGGAAAACCATTTCCAGTTTCACTGGAGTACTCCTGCCACAGAAGAGGAGGGGAAAAAAGGGCCCTTTGTGGCTTACAGGTGTCTGAAGTGAAGGGTGTAACAAGAATCTTTCTGAATTCTGTGATAAAAGCAAGGAGATGTATTTTTGGCAGGCAGAAGTTGTTCTGAGAGCAGCCAGCAGAACAAATTGCAACAATCACTTGACAAAATCTTCTAAATTAAATTTCAGATTAAAAAAAACCTCATGGAAATTAAGCTGATAATCCATGCATTAAAAGCAAAGCAAATCAGGTTACTTGAGAAGCACTTTGTAAAGAGGAAATCACAGCCCCACATCTCTAAGCTGGGAGTTTTTGACACCCTGGTGCAGTGGAGCTGCAAGACCTTCAGATCACAGAGAAACTCTCTGTTCTCAGTCTTTATCAGCTGCTTCACCCCCATCTTGTCCACACAGAGATGTTCAGGAATATAAATTTAGGCCAGCAGAAATCAGAATAGACTCAGTTTTTGCTGTTACAGAATTTGCAGCCTGGTTGGAGTTTGCTGTGGCTGAAGTTCTGTGTCTAACGTTGATCACTGTGCTCTGTGCATCCCCCACACTCTCAAGTTTTTTTTTTTTGAGAGTTGGATTCACTGTAGAAAACTTGCCTTGTCATTTAAAGTCCTCTCACAAAGTGTCTCAGTGCCTGCAGGGCACAAGTTAATATTTTCTTCGGTTTAAATGTGTTCTGGTTGAGGCAATGACAAGAGAGGCTGCAGGAATGATACAGGATCTGCAGTAGCTTCAAAAAATATTAGTTCACAGAATTTTAGAGTGGTTTGGGTTGGAAGGAAAGTTCTGGATTATCTCATTCCACCCCTCTGCCATGGGCAGGGGCTCCTTCCACCAGATGGGGCTGCTCAAACTGAGCTTGAGTAGGACACAGAAAATCAACGTGCTCAGAAATATTTGCCTGCTTTTAAACTAATTTAATGAATTTTAATTTTAGATTAAAATAGAAAAATCTTGAATATTGTTGGAATTCTGCCAGAAGTTATAAGCGACTTTAAAACACAGGATCCTGACAAGCTGCCCATGATCTCTGGGCTGAAAAAGTAGGAGATATCCACCTGTTGTGTAATTCCTGAGGGGTACTGTCCAAAATCCCTGGGATATGGGAGGGCTGGCACACAGGAGGAATGCACAGCAGTGAGGGAATGTGCCAGTGAATTTTTATATTTGGCTTTATCTTACTGGTTCTTTCCTCAGACAAACACATGGGCATCTTCCTGTCACATTCCCACTTGGACAGGCACCAGGGTACTCTGGACCATCCCAATTCAGAACAAACTTCAGCTAAATCTGAGTTAATAAACAATGGTGGCTACATGTCCCAGATTTATCAGCACAGCCCCAGACCAGCAGTGTCACATCATCCCCTTTGCTTGTGACATTATTTTAGTCACAGAATCACAGAATGATTTGGGTTGGAAGAGACCTTTAAAATCCTCCAGTTCCAACACCTCCATGGGCAGGGACACCTTCTACAAGTAACTCAGAGCTCTGTCTAAGCTGGACTTGACCAACCAGGACATGCTTTTTTTAATCTTATCTTCTCCAAGCCCTGCAAACTTCCTTACTTCCTCTTGTGTGGTGGGAATATGAGGTGGGAACAGGAAGAATTTCCCTTTGTTTGGTGATTTCCAAGCTTGTAGTCACAAGTGATTCCAAAGGTGACTTTTCCTCTCTCAGGAGCTTTGTTTTTTCATCTAACCTGCCCAGGACTGTCGCCTCCTCAAGACTGAGGTGCTCCATGTGTTTCCTCATTCCAGAATTCCTGAGTGAAACTGGACTTGCCAATTGCACTGCTGGTCTTGGTCACATTTTACTTTGCATTGCTCCCTAACTATGGCTCAGTCGCCTGCTAAAATTAATTTCTTATTAATTGTTTCAAAACTAACAGCATCCTGTGCTGCTTTGGGTGAGCAATTGCCTTTCTCTGCTGGGAAATAATTTTGGCATTTCATTTGGAAAAAAGTAATTAACTGCATGGGTATGCTTAGTTGAGTAAGTCATTACAATCTCTGACTTATGCAAATGAGATCGTTCAAGTATAATTCTTACTGAGATAACTCCACACATACATAAACTTTTAAATTGCATGGTCCAGCTGAGTATTTGTGAGCAAATAAACGGTGTTAATGGGTTAATTTATAAACTCTGTTGCATAATCAATTTTCAGGGAGCAGGGAGCTTGTGAGGAAGCTGGTCCCAGAGTTCCCAGGGATTTTTTTGGCACATCATTGGATGGGGAACATGAGGAATCCACTGGTTCACACATCCCTGTGCTCATTTTGCAGCTGCTGCAGCATGGAACACATTTTCAGGGTCACCCTCCTCATATTTTGCCTGCTTTAATTAGGATGTTTATGGTGTTGTGGAGACAGGTGACCATGCTCATGGATTTTACTAACTGTCCTGGAGTTTTTTGTTCCAACAAATTTAAACTTTCAAGTCAACATTGGTAATTTCCTTTTTCCTTCTTTGTCATCTCCTTACACCAGGCAGCTTTTTCTCTCCTTGAATGTAATCTTAACATGCAATTTCTTGACCAGTTTGAAATAAAAAGATGGCTGCAAAGGCTGAATATGGACAAAGAAGGAGTTAGGGAATTATTCTGTAGAATCATTAAACATCCTGAATTGGAAGGGTCCCACAAGGATCACTGAGCCCAAGCTCTTGGCCCTGTATAGGACAACCCCAAGAATTACCATAAGAATTTTCCCCTAGAAAATTATTCACTTGCCTCAAATATGCTCATTTATCCTGAAATCTCTTGGGAATTTGGAGAAAAGAGTATTTTGGGGATAGATCTCTAAGGCAAGGGAACAAATGCCCTAACTTTGCTCTCCACAGCTGATGCTGTACAAACTCAGCATTAAGCCAGGCAGTCAGACAGGAAAGCAAAAATTCTCAGTTGGAAGTATTCCATTTTATTACAAGGCTCTGAGTTAAAGCAAGGATCTGGTATCTCTGGAGAAATCCCTGAGTTTGGAAAACCCTCTGCTAGTAGGTCAAAAGAGTTCCTGTAGGATTTGATTTATCATTCTCTGGGGCACTGATTCGGTGGGACTTAATTTTCTGCCTCCCGAGTAATCAGGAGCTTGCATCCACCTCCTCCTCTTGATTGATGAACATGACTTGGAATACAAGAAGGAATGAACCCTTGGATGGAGGAGGTGGAGAGATAGGGAGTGAGAGATTTCTCCCTGGGAGAGCCAGGCTTTGACAGGGCTGATTAACAGAGAAATGGCTTTGGAAGCACGAGGTCAGTGGCTCTGCCCAAGCTGCTGCTTCATTTTGAGAGGGGCTGCTCTGAGGCTCTCGCAGCAGCAGAGCTGTTAACAGGAGATGTTTAATCCTCTCTGGATGACAGGGAGCTGCCAAGATGCTTGGAAAGCCTTCCTGCACTCCTGGAAAGACAGGTCTGTGCAGATGCTGAGGTTGGAAAAGGAGCAGTCAGTCATTCCTGGCAAAGTCAACAGGGATTTTCGATTTGGGTTTCCTTGGAGCGTGGCACAAAATCTGCCCCACATGTATAGACCACAAATTATTGGATCAGAACTGATCAGAATATATGGGGTGGTATTCAAATCTGTAACAGCTCTGAATTGCTTAGGATTAGGTAAATAAAAGAGGAAAAAATAAACATTAACAGTAAAACCACAACTACTGAATTGAGGCGTCCAGCTGAAAGTCCAGAAGGAATTGCACCCAGAGCCAGGTGCAGGGCTTTCTCAACAGCTGGAGCTATTCCCTAATTACTGAACTGTCCTATGGAATCCCTTTTAAATTTTTAAATTTTTTTTTTAAATTTGAGTGTTTAACAGTCAAATGGAGAAGTGCAAAGTCTGGGTCTCTGCTCCCAGGAGAACTGAATGTTTCTCCTGGTAAAAGCATCCCAGTTTAATTAGTCAGTACCAGAGAGACTGGTCAGTACCAGAGAATCTCCTCAGAACCATCTTTTGCTCTCAGTTGAAAATGATTTAACAAGGAAGGAAGAACAACAGCATTTCTGCGAGACCTGGGTCTTGCTCCTTCTCCCACCTGTCTGAGGAGATGAGGTTTGAGGAGGCAACCAGCACAATAAGACCCTTTTTCAGCTCTGACAGATCCAGAGAAGGTAATTCCTGCATAATTTGTGTGATTTTTTTTCTCAAACAACCCAAAAAAAAACCCCAGAGAAAATGTCAAGTCTGTTAAGCAGAATTAGTCTCTGGCAGCAGCTTTCACCTTCGTTAGTTCCTTAATGGAAGTTTTTCAACTCAGTATCAAGCAACAAAAAACAAATAAAAGCAAAAATTGTTTCTTTGAAACACAAATCCTATCGCAAGGTCAAGCTGAGATTGCTGCTGCTTTAATAAACACCTCAAATTGTCTCTGATTAATTCTAAATAAATTTCGTGTGTGATAAGTGATTTTGAGCAAGTGCTGTTGACACACGGAGCTGATGGAGATTAAGGGGAGAAAGAGATGAACAATGGGGTGAGATTAGAAACTTGTTGTCACTCGGAGCAGGACCCTGGAGTGGAAGGATGACACAATCATTTGTCATTGTGGAGGTGAGGGGAATGAACAAGGATTTTCAGGGAGATGGCCGGAGATTTGGAGCATGGCTGAGCTGCTCAGGAGGCAAAGTCAGTCCAGGCCATAAAAAAAGCAAACAGTGGGGCAGAATACTGAAATAAAACCTTTTTTTTACTGGTGGGAGTAGGAAAAGGGGTGAAGCAGGGCAAACTTGTGGTCCAAGAGAGTCAGGGGATGTTTACAGTGGTTGGTAAAAAGGAAAAATCATCTTCAGGTGTGGGATGGATTTGTGGGACTGATACCTCAGGTTTCAGCTTTTATATTTTTCAGATTCTGTGCTGCTTTAGTGTGTACTTCTGAGCTTCATATTAGGGGATGGTGAGCTCTCTTCACAGAGTAGGTAGACAAAACAATTCCTTCTCTAGCTGGGGACCAAGGACAACTGATCCAAATCTCAGGCCCAGGAGCATAAACAACAGTGAAGAGAGGAAAAGCAAGAAGGATGGGACTTCATAACCTAAAGCTGTAGTTGGACAATTAACTCCAATATGCAAATGGACCAGAACTTATAAAAGTGAGAGCCCCCGTGGCTGGTCGTCCATTTTGTGACCATTTTGGGTTCATCTTGTGTGAAGCCCTGGCTGGGCTCTTGTGCTGCCCAAGGTGGATCCATTGAGGCCTTTTAATAAATCCCTACTTTATTCTTTAGCTCCATCTCGTCTCAGTCCTAGGTCAGCCTTCACAAGACATCAGTACCAAGACCATAGAATCCCAGAATGGTTTGGATTGGAATGGACCTTCCAGATCATCTCATTCCAGACCCCTGCCATGGGCAGGGACACCTTCCACTGTCCCAGGTTGATCCAATCCCATCCAACCTGACCTTGAACATTTCCAGGGATGAGGTATCCACAGCATTTCTGGGCAGCCTGTTCCAGGGCCTCACCACCTTCCCAGGGAAGAATTTTTCCAAATATTCAATCTAAGCCTGGTCTCTCAGTTTAAAGCCATTTCCCCATGTCCTGCTCCCTTATGTTGTACCAGGAATGTGTTTTAAACAGGGAGAGTCATGGGAATACACGACAAGCAGTGATTGTATCCATCAGGAGTTCAGTGTTCTGGTTTTCTTGGATGGCTTAGGATAACAAGGATTTCTCCCTGCCCAAGGCACGGGGGTTGGGATTGGATGATTTTTAAGGTTCCTTCCAACTCAAACCATTCTAGGCTTCTATGAGTTACTCATCAAAGCCAAAGCCACTTGAGAGGATGATAGAACAAGAGAACAGCTCTTAAGTGGCATAAAAGGAAAGGAGACAGATGGAGTCAGAGTGGAAATACCCCCAAGGCTGAAGGAAAGGGAGGGAAAGGGGTGCTGTGCTTAGAATATTCAAAATAGTCCAGATATAAACTTGGAAATGGCTCCAGGAAATGAGACTTTGCTGCCTCTCAGGTCTTGGAGTCCCAGAATTTCTTTCCAGCTCAGATAGCAGGGATTTTTGCATATTCTGTGAGACAACAGAAATAGGGTGCTTTTTTTCAAATTCTATAAATGTATTTTAGTTTAATAAAATTACATAACAACACATTCCCTTCCCCCACTAAAGGACAATAATTTCAACAACTTATTTTTTTATCAAATCTCAATTAGACCTTTACCTATTAATAGGAACACCACAGAAACTCAAATCTTTCCCATTAACAGGTGAGAGATGCTTATTAATGACCCCCACACTGGGTCTGATATGAAAAATTCTTATGAAGATTTATTCCTCTCTAAAAAAGCAATGACTTATTCAAAAGAATGAGATGATTTGTGTGCAGGCAGGGAGGGGGGAGCCTCGATGAAGTTTCTGGGACTGGTACATTTGAAAATCAGCTCTTCAGGGCAACATAAATAAATACAGCAGAACCCCGAAGAAAATAAAATAACATGAATCATAAATCAAAGCAACGTAGTGGAGCTGCAGAGGACATCACAAATAGATGGGATAACAGAAGGAAACATTGGCTGTGGCATAAATAGCTCTTAATAAATCATGAACCAACAGGAGCAGGGCAGCAGCTTCCCCACTGAAGATAAGGACAGTTGGAAACATCTTGGTGGTGCTTGTGCAGGCGCTGCAGACATGGGCTGGAGATCAAGGAATGTGCTGGAGTTCTTCTGCATTCGACAGGAATGTCACTGGCCTGAGAAGGTGTGGGAGGTTGAACTGGTTAATGGTTCAGGGATCAAGTAAAATACCCACCCAGGAGCAGAGGGTGAGCAGAGCCCACCTCAGGCTACACCCAGGTGTTGAACAAGGTAGGAGGCAAGTCCTGTGAGGAGGGAACTGTCTCTTTGTCCTTCATTAGGATACTCAGGATTTAGGATAATCAGGATTTATCTTTAATTAGGATACTCATCTGGGATAAATCCTCTGCCTGGGAAGCAGCAGGACATTCTCACTTGGCTTCAATGGCCTCAAGGAGCTCATCTCTGCTGGTGGGCCATAATGGGCTCAACTGGGGTGATTTAATGGGCAGCTGTATCTTAGAAGGTGCCAAAAATTCCCCAAGTCTTCCATGATCCACAACATTAAATCACCCCTGTATCCTGTGATTCCATCATTCAGTCAAAACTCCTCACTCCAGGGGAGGTACCTGGGCTTTCCTACCTAAACCTGAGTGCATATAAACCCAATAGAGGGTCTCTTCTGGGGGTTTTCCTGGGGATTTCTCCCCATCATTTCTTTGGGACTTCTCCCACCAGCTGGTGGATCCAACCTTTGACCATCATTTTGACCAACATTTTGACCTCTGTCCCTGGAGGTGTTTAAGAAAAGACCAGATGTGGCACTTAGTGCCATGGTGTTGGGTCATAGTTTGGACTTGATGATCTCGAATGTCTTTTCCAGCCTCATTGATTCTGTGATTCTGTGATCTCTGAGGTGACTGATGATGACATGGCCTTGAGAAGAACCCACCAGCAGAGCTGCCTCCAGCTCTGGGGTCCCCAGCACAGGAAGGACATGGAGATGTTGGAGTGAGTCCAGAGATGGCCACCAAGGTGATCAGAGGGATGAAGTAACTACCACGAGGAAAGACTAGGAGAACTGGGATTGTTCACCCTGGAGAGGAGAAGCTTTGGGATGACTTAATTGTGGCTTTCTGGTACTGAAGAGAGCCAAGAAAGATGGGGGAAAGACAATTTAAAAGGGCCTGGAGTGACAGGACAGGCGGCAGTGACTTCAAACTGACAGAGGGCAGATTAGATATTAGGAATAAATTCTTTATGTGAGGGTGGCCAGGCATTGAAACAGAGAAATTTTGGCCACCTCATCACAGGAGGTGCTCAAGGTCAAGATTGGTTTGGACTTAGAACAACCTGAAATATCCAAAGGAGAGAGAAAAAACAATGACATAGGACCACAGAATCATAGAATGGTCTGGGTTGGAAGGGACCTTCAAGATCAACTCATTCCAAACCCCTGCTATGGGCAGGGACACCTTCTCCTAGGCCATGTTGCTCCAAACCCCATCCAACCTGGTCTTAAATGCATCTGGAACAAGATTTTAGTTCTTCATTGTGGCTTTTTTCTTACAGGGAGGTGCTGGTGGATTTCTGTGTCCTGGATGAGGCAGGTAGTCAGACAAGTTGAGAACACTGGGCTCTCCTCTCCTAAAGTCAGTGAGGTTTTGTAAAGATAAAACATTTGTAAAATGGAAGGAAGGGAGGAAAAGAAGATCCATGTCATTTTTCAGTCAGTTTAGTGGGGGCAGAAAAGGAAATACAGATTACAACTCCTGTACTCTGAATTTTATCTGCCTTTGATAGAACTGTCAGTTTTAACACAGCCTTTTTGGGTAACAAAAATGATAAGGTCGGCCATGAATTCTAATAAAACAAGCAGCAGCACCAGGACTGATTGGGTTGTTTCATTTTCTCTGCTAACCTTGAGAAAAAGAGGATGGAGATTGATATGTAAATGCATTTTCAACCCTGGCTGTGGATATGATGACACTTTAATAGAAAGCAATGCCAAAGTTACTGCTGATGAAGAGCTCCAATCGTTCAGCCTGGTTGGACTATTTAAAAGAAACACTGGCCTGTGAACAAGCTCCTGATTCCCACGCTCCCTGTGGTTTATGATCCCAAACACAAATGTAGGTTTAAATGTCTGAGCCATTCACCACCCTGGCAAATCCCAGTGTTTCACTTGGGAGTTCCCAAAGAGAGGAAATAAAACCGGGCACTCAAGGTAAAAATGGATTGTGTCTGATTGGGTCACTATCTGGGAGATGTTTTTCTGTTTTTGTTGGCACTGCCACTGATAGGGAGCCCTTGAAGCCTGAAGACTCCAAATTGGAGCAGCTGCAGGAGAGTTGATGCCTTTTTTTTAAGGCATCCCTGAATATTCAATTCAAAGCCCTAAAGTGACCATAATTTGTATTTCACAACAAAGCTGGTGGAGGGTCCTACAAGGAGCAGCTGAAGATACTCAGATTGCTCAGAGAAAACCTTATTGCCCTCCTCAGCTCCCTGAAAGGAGGTGGGGGCAAGGTGGGTGTTGATCTCTTTTTCCCAGGCGACAAGAGACGGGACAAGAGAAATCAAACTCAGCTTGCATCAGGGGAGATTCAGGTTTGATTTTGGAAAAATATCTTCACTGAAAGAGAGGTTAAGCACTGTAAGAGGTTTCCAAGGGAAGTGATGAAGTCACCGTCCCTGGAAATATTAAAAATGTAAATGGATCTGGCATTTCATTACATGATTTAGTAGGAATGATTGTGTTTGGTCAAAATTTGGATTTGGTGATCTTGGAAATCTTAATGATTCTATGATCCCTTATTTTTTTTGCTCCCTCTTGGCAGTGAGGAGCTGGGAGGAGCTGGAATGTCCCAGCATGACACAGTGTGTGTAAATCCCATACCAGAACCTCATGCCTGTAACTCCTACACGTACAACAATAACCTCTTGTCACATCTTTTCCAAGGTGCCCACATTTTTCATTTATGCATCTGAAATAACCCCTCTTTTCTGAGGTGTCATCTTTCCTGCAGTGATTAATTGCACCTGAATTAAAAAAAAATCCACATTTCCCAGCGTGAATGTTTTGTTAGAATTCCTTAAATTGCCTTTGGCAGTGGTTGTCTCTTCTTGTCCTCAACAACTTTTTGAAGCTGTGGCTTCCTGTGAAATACCTGCCGTGATCCACCTCAGGAATCCTCACAGGGAATATTTAAATATAAAATCTGAATAAGCTTAGGCTGGAGGAATTGTCTGTTCCAAGGTAATTCGCACCATTATCATAATGGGAATCAGACTTAGGAAAAAAGTGTCAAAATGTTACGGTGGAAGCAGCAGTTCTGTGCCATGCAGGGGGAGATGGTGCATCCCAGCTCCATGTTTTTTAGGGAATAGCAGTGAGGGATGCCACAGGCTCGTGGCAGGTGTGTGGGTGATTCTGGCACAGCTGAGCTTGGGACAGGCTGAGTGCCAGCTGGAGGCACTAAATCCTGGAGCAAACACCTCTGGAGCACAGTGAAATTCCTTTTAAAGGCCTCAGGATGGCTCAGTTGCTCTGCTCGTTCTCCAAGGGACAGAGTTGGGTTTGCAACTGCTGAATTTATAGGAAGAATTTTGGCTTTATGGGGTGGAATGATTTCAGGATAGGGGTTGGACTGATGAAAACATGAGGCTGAGACAGGAGTTCAGAGGTCAGGTGAGGTTGGAGGTCAAGCCAACATCCACTTGGGTCTGGTGAGGAAACCAGTGCCTGACTTAACATCCCATCTGGATTCAGTTTTGGCTCCCAGCTTGGGAAGGACATGGAGCAGTTGGAACAAGTCCAGAGGAGGCACCGAGGTGATCAGAGGGATGGAACAACTCGGCTGTGAGGACAGGCTGGGAGATTTGGGAATGTTCAGCCTGGAGAAGAGAAACTTCGGGGTGACCTAATTGTGGCCTTCCAGTACCTGGAGGAGCTGGATAAAAACATGGAGAGAGATTTTTCCAAGAGCCTGGGGTGGCAGGAAAAGGGGAGTCTTTTAAAAGTTATCTTTTGAACTGATAAAAGATAAGTTTAAGATTAGAAATTAAGAAGAAATTCTTGGCTGTGAGGATGGTGAGGTCCTGGCACAGGTTTCCCAGAGAAGCTGTGGCTTCCCTGGAAGTGTCCAAGGCCAGGTTGGATGGGATTGGAGCAACCTGGGATAGTGGAAGGTGTCCCTGCCCATGGCAGAGGATGGGGATGAAATGGCCTGGCAGGTCCATTCCAACCAAAGCTATTCCATAATTATTTGAACTTCCTCCTCAGAGACAAAGACACCAGAGAGGATGAAATTGGGGAGATCATGAAGAGTGGAAGAACAAGGAGGGGACAACCCAGGGTTGGTTTAAGACAAGCAGGTGGCACCATTGTAGTGATTAAAGATAAAAATCTGATATAAAAAGCTCAGTCTAAAGGCCATGCACAGCTTGTGGAAAGAAGGTCATGAAGGGAGTGAGGGGACAGAGGCGTTACAAGGTGTGAAGGCACCTGCCAGGCAAACCCTGAACTTGGACAGATTTTACAGATACACAGCAAGAGAAGAGGAAAGATAACATCTGTTGCTGTCTCTTTTTTTGTTTTAGATCCAGAGACTGTCATTATGTTACAGAAATGGCTCCTGTGCCTCATGCTATGCAAAGCAAGGCTTGGAGAGCAAATTTCCTGATTTTTTATGCGACTCTTAGCACCAGCAAACCTCACATCTCTCAGGCTGGGGAGCTGTGTGAACAGGGAGTCTCCCTCATGGAGTGATTGTCTTGCTAAAACAGCAGTGAGGCTCTGCTTTGTGTTGTTTGGGGTGAATGTTTTTTGTACTGAAGGCAAAAAATAAAAAAAATTCCCTGTACTAGGAACACCTCAAGCCAAATTTTATCCCAAGCAGCCACAGTGAGAAGCTGGGACCTGTTTCAGGTCACCTAAACCATGTGTGAGAATATGTGGCAGCCCAATGCCAGCCTGTTTGCTGGGACCAGGGGGAATGTTTGCTGCTAATGTAAAAAAAAATGGGAGATGGAAATGTGCTCTGCTTGCTGATTTTAGCAGGAAAGAATGAACAATAATCCTAAATTTTTCATAGCTGCAAATTTGCTTTTTTGCATCCCACCACCTTTTCAGCAGTGGGGGCAGCTGTCTCCATCACCTGCCATTGCCAGCCAGGAAAAAATTTAAAATTAACTTTTTTTTTTCAAGCAGAAGAAGAACTTTTTCTTCTTCAAGAAAGAAAAAGTTCTTCTTCTTCTTTTTCAAGAAGAACTTTTTTTTTCAATGGGCAAAGGACTCCTCTCAGGGCAAGGGGCTTTGGCTCATTCAGCCCAGAAAAAGGACAACTAAGAAAGGATATTAAAGAAGTTTTTTAAAACTATTTATTTGCCTGGAGAGCAGATGAGGAAAAATTATCACCAAGTTTAAAACTTGTGGGTTCAAAGGTGGCACATTTGGAAGAAAAAGAGTTTGGTTCTTCCCAAAGCCTTATGAAGCTGTGGAGGTCTTGGCTGCAGAGTTTGCAAAGCAATGGGGCAAATCCATGGAAGGAAAATAATTTAGATTTTTATGGTTTGAAGATAAGGCCCCTGGCTCAGGATCTCTTCACACAGAGATCACTGGAAGTGGGAAGAACATCCTAATGAGTATCATGGGATCACAGAAGACCCTGAGTTGGAAGGGATCCACAAGGATCATCAAGCAATATTTAATTTGTTATCAGATATCCAATATATAATTTGTGTATTAAGACCAGAAGGAGGAGGCTCTGAGCAACCTGTTTTAGGGGAAGGTGTCCCTGCCCATGGCAGGGGTTGGAATTCAGTGATTTTTAGGTCTCTTCCAAACCAAACCATTCCATGATTCTATAATTTGTTTCAAATAATGAAACTTCCCAGACCTGGACCTGAAAGCAGAGTTTTGTTTGCTTTGCTCTGAGTGTAGATTTTAATTCTTAGTTTCACTTCAGATGTCTCATTAGCAGGGTGACATCTTCCTATTATGACCAGAAATGCTAAACACAGATTTCCTTGTTTCCACATTGCTGTCATCCTCTCTTTTGCCATCCTGGATGGATCAGCCTTTTGTGATCCGTTACCCTTTTATGGAATGCCATCATTACTGTTTTCCCTCTTTCTCATCCTTTTTCTCTTTAAGGTGGCAATAAAAAAAACAAAAACAAAAACAAAAACAAAAAACCAAAACCAAAACCAAAACAAAGCAAACCCAAAAAAAAAAACCAACGCGAAAAATGGAAAGTACAAACTGCCTTTGTGACTGGATGATTTCCTCGCTGCATTAGGAAATTTCTGCTGTGCCAGCACCTCTCCTGAATTCTCAGGATGTTCTGCTGTGTTCCTGAGAGCTGCTTTGCCCTGATCACCCCATGCAGGGCTGCTTGTTTGGAAACAGCCTCATGATTATGGATATCCAGGATTTTTTGACTCGGCTTAGTAGCCAGGAGGGGGGGTCCGTGCTTTACAAATCAGCTCAGTCTGGATAAAGCAGCTTCAAGCCGCGCTGTCAAATGTCCCTGTGAGATGTGCAGAGCAGAGGGAGGGGTGGGATGGGCAGCACCAAGGTGGGAACTGCTCCAGTGCTGCAGGAAAAATGGATGTGGAGGTGGCCAGGAGTGTGGGGAACAGCACAGGAAAGGCAGTGGAAATGGATCTTTGGGATGCAACAGAACATATCAGATCTTTGTCACTGTGCTGCCCACGATCCTCACTTTGTATTTGGCCCAAAATCATGGAATTGTGCAAAGGTTTGAGTTGGAAAATACTTTTGAAGATCATCTCATTCCAAATAAATCTGCCAGGGACACCTCCCACTATCGCAGGCTGATCCAAGCCCTGTCTAACCTGGCCTTGGACACTTCAGGGATGGGGCAGCCACAGCTTCTCTGAAAAACCTGTGCCCTCTCAGGGGAGAATTTTTTCCTAATATCCAGTCTAAACCTACCCTTGTAGATTTTGGTTGAATTTTGCACCCTTTTTGAATGTAACTTTTCTTTGGACTCTAGCATAGTGTCCATGCCTTTGGCATGGGAGTTAAATTGACAGAGCTCCTGCTCTTCTCTTTTTCCCGAAAACCCCTTGGAATCCCTTCTTGAAACAGGAATGTTGTCTAATGTCTCCCCTGGGGTAGCTAAATTGGGATGAAAACACCACACAGAGGCATCAATTCAATCAAGGCAGAGAATATTCCCCTGGGGGAAAAATGGGTTTTGCTTTGAATATCTGACGATTTAGTGAGAGAACAGCTCCAGCCTCATTAGGCTCCTCATTTTGTGAGATAAGAAACAGAGGGATTCAACAACCTGCTGCTAACAGAGCCAGACTTCTGTGCTAAAGCTGGGAAATGTCACTTTGGAGAGGATGAAAATATCACAGCAGAAGGGTTGTGCCACTTTGCAAAATACAGCCATCAACAGGAGCTGGAAGGGAATGGAGCTGGGAGGGAACTAGGGGATTTGGGAAAATAATAAAAATAACTCAGTCTCTGGTATCAGGGCTCAGTCACTGGGACTGTCAGAGGAAATGAGATCTGAGCACAGGCCTGGAGAGGGTTTGGGGAGGTGTTTCCAGAAGAAATCAGGAGACATTCCTGCTCTTCTACTGATAAGATCCCACCTGGAAGAAAAGCTCAACACTCCCATGAGCAGGGAAAAGCCATCCAGGGAACCTCTTTTATGAGAAGATACGTTGGGCAGGTTAGAAAATTGTAGGCTAAGAGGAAATTTCTTTAATCAGCTTTAAAATAACATCCAAGCCCCTTGCAGCACAATTTTTCATCTTTTTTTTTTCCTAGGCAGCACCTGCAGAACCCCAAGGTAAAGAAGGCAGAGCATCAATGTAACATGGAATCATTAAATATCCTGAGTTGCAAGGGACCCACAAGGACCATGGACAATCTCAAAAATCCCACCATGTGTCAGACAGAGAATGTTGGCATAGAGAAAATGGAAGAATGAAAAAGATAAAAAATATTAAAAAATATTTTAAAAATACATTAAGTATTAAAAAGTACATAAAAATATTTTTTAAAAAATACATTAAAGAAATAATAAGAACAGGAAGATCATGGAACCATCTCCCAGCTGGAGCCCAGGGAACCAAATCTACAAGAAAAAACAAGAGCAGGTCGTGAGGGACTGCTTGACTACTGAACAAGCATTTTCTGCTTGTACCAGAACTGATTTTTTTCTGTTGTTGGTTTGTTTTATTTTGCTTTTTCTCTCCAGCCTGGTACAAGCACTTTCACTGTCCCTGATGTCTGTTATGATCTGTTAGAGGTTGTTAAATCCAATAACCCAATACATGAGCTGCTGCTGTAGCTCCATGTCCCCAGGTGCAGCCAGCAGGAAAACCGAGCACATTTTCCAGCTGGGAGCCCCCAGTATATTTTATTTGATATTTATATACCCATTTATCTGCATATCCATGGCCAGTCACGCAGATCAATAGGGACAGGAAACACAAACCAAAGCCATCCACAAAATAACATCCATTTAAATGCACAGCACTCCCAGAAACATGAAAAGCTCCAATGGACCGACGCTGTTCCTCCTCTGAGCTGACCAGGACTGAAGATACTCCAGGAATACTCACCCACACTCCATGGCTTTCTCCAGGCTTGGATGGACTGTGCAGGAGCAGGTCTTCAAACCCTCAAGTCTTCTCCCTTGCTGCCACCTGAACTTTTAAACCCTGATGCTTCAAAAGAGTAATAAAATATCCC
>VXBC01008633.1:168323-189923 GCA_013399945.1 Ploceus nigricollis | reverse complement strand
CCCCAGGTTCCTTTCTGCCTGGGCAGCCTTTCTGTTCACTCTTGTGTGGAAAGAGACCTTAAAGATCATCCAGTTCCAACCCCAGGGAAATCTTCCACTGTCCCAGGTTGCTCCAAGCCCCATCCAATCTGGCCTTAAACATTTCTAGGCGTGGAACAGCCACAGCTCCTCTGGGCAAACTCTACCAGGGCCTCACTACCCTTACAGAGAATAATTTCTCCCTAATAGCCCATCTAACCTTACCTTCCTTCAATATGAAGTCATTCCCCCTTGTCCTGTCACTCCAGGCTCTTGGAATACATGGATGTGATCCCAAAGAGGGAAACTGAGGCATGAAGGAATAGATTGACTGCTGTGACTTGATCTGTGTGGTAGAAGTGAAACCTCAAAGCTGCCTTTGGTGCACTGAGAACCACCCTCTTCTCATCTACAGGTGAGAAATAATTTGAATTTCAGCATTTACTCCACTTTAATACAAATGAGAAAACTGAATCCTCGAAGAGATCAGTTTCCATCAATGAAAAAAATTGAGATTAAAATGTTCAGAAGAGATTAAAGATCTCTGAGCGCCTGTGGAGAAATTCTGTACTCTTCATAAAGCCCTCATGGATTTCAGGGAAGAAGGCAAAAGAGGGATTACGGGAAGGCATCGAGATCTCTCTGGTTTGTGAGGAGAAGGAAAACACAGAGATAAGAGTGCCTTATCTTGTGTTTCACAGCTGTGTTAGTCTCTGCTGAAGGATTAGCATTTGTAACATCCAGATGCTGGATAAGTGGGGTTCTCCCTCAGGTGAAAGTGTCTGAAAGCTGCCTGAGGGTATCTGAAACATCTGTACCGGGCTCAGAGGTGGACAGGGAGATCCACACCCCTCTGGAATGCTGTTTGGATGCTGGGAATCCTCCTGGGATATCACTAAGAGCTCTAAATAGAATCATAGAATCATAAAATATCCTGACTTGGAAGAGATCATCAAGTGCAACTCCTGGCCCTGCGCAGGACAAACCCAAAAATCCCTTCTTGAACTACTTGACCTGAGCAGAAAGTTCTCCTCTCCCTCACAGCTCCTCTGGATTTGCATTATCTTCACTTATCTTTGTTCTACACTACAAAAATTATTTATTATTATAAAATCCACATTATTTGTTACAGTGCAGTGTTCTCTGCCATGACATTCAGACCAGGAAGGTCCAAAAACCACATTTCCCACCTCAGTCATCACAGGCCCCTATGACAATTATAAGGAATGCCACATTCCCAGGAGCTGGAGTTGGGAGAAAGGATCCTCTTTGATTAAACTTGGTTCAAACCCAGAAGGAACTGAAGTTCTAAAATGGGAAGAGCTCTGGGATGGCTGTTGAACACCCAGCCCAAGTGGCCTGGATTCCTTGGAGCAGGCATGGACAGCCTGATGTTTGATGCTGTGCTTGGTGCTTCCATTTCTATCCAAGAGGCAGAAAGAAAAATGAAATCAATAAAAAAAATTAAAATAGAATAAAATAAAATAAAATATAAAATAAAATAAAACGGAACAATTTATTGACTCAGTTGTCAGCAAAACAGGTTCATGGTAGGATCCTTGAGGTGCCCTGTGCAGGACCAGGAGCTGGGCTTGATGATCCTGGTGGGTCCCTTCCAACTCAAGATATTCCANTTAAAGATCTCTGAGCGCCTGTGGAGAAATTCTGTACTCTTCATAAAGCCCTCATGGATTTCAGGGAAGAAGGCAAAAGAGGGATTACGGGAAGGCATCGAGATCTCTCTGGTTTGTGAGGAGAAGGAAAACACAGAGATAAGAGTGCCTTATCTTGTGTTTCATAGCTGTGTTAGTCTCTGCTGAAGGATTAGCATTTGTAACATCCAGATGCTGGATAAGTGGGGTTCTCCCTCAGGTGAAAGTGTCTGAAAGCTGCCTGAGGGTATCTGAAACATCTGTACCGGGCTCAGAGGTGGACAGGGAGATCCACACCCCTCTGGAATGCTGTTTGGATGCTGGGAATCCTCCTGGGATATCACTAAGAGCTCTAAATAGAATCATAGAATCATAAAATATCCTGACTTGGAAGAGATCATCAAGTGCAACTCCTGGCCCTGCGCAGGACAAACCCAAAAATCCCTTCTTGAACTACTTGACCTGAGCAGAAAGTTCTCCTCTCCCTCACAGCTCCTCTGGATTTGCATTATCTTCACTTATCTTTGTTCTACACTACAAAAATTATTTATTATTATAAAATCCACATTATTTGTTACAGTGCAGTGTTCTCTGCCATGACATTCAGACCAGGAAGGTCCAAAAACCACATTTCCCACCTCAGTCATCACAGGCCCCTATGACAATTATAAGGAATGCCACATTCCCAGGAGCTGGAGTTGGGAGAAAGGATCCTCTTTGATTAAACTTGGTTCAAACCCAGAAGGAACTGAAGTTCTAAAATGGGAAGAGCTCTGGGATGGCTGTTGAACACCCAGCCCAAGTGGCCTGGATTCCTTGGAGCAGGCATGGACAGCCTGATGTTTGATGCTGTGCTTGGTGCTTCCATTTCTATCCAAGAGGCAGAAAGAAAAATGAAATCAATAAAAAAAATTAAAATAGAATAAAATAAAATAAAATATAAAATCAAATAAAACGGAACAATTTATTGACTCAGTTGTCAGCAAAACAGGTTCATGGTAGGATCCTTGAGGTGCCCTGTGCAGGACCAGGAGCTGGGCTTGATGATCCTGGTGGGTCCCTTCCAACTCAAGATATTCCATGATTTTTAAACATCCTGGGCACCTATTTGACAAAATCAAGAGGGATCAAGGCAACATCCACGCTGAGAACTCCAATTGCTGTTAATTCTTGTTTTCAGCAGACCTGGCCTCTGGCACTCACTCCAAGCTTTGTCATTCCTTCAATCTTATTTTCTTTAGCTTGAATAAATTCCTGTTTTCCATCTCCCCCTGCCCAAACCCCATGAAGTTTGCTGTGTCCTATTAATTTGGATTGTCACTAGAAAGCAGCACTTGTATTTCTGTGCTGGAAATAACAGATTTTTCAAAAATAAACAGCAAAACAGTGTCATTTTCTATTTTTTCTCCCAAAGCTGATGGAAAGCAAGAGGGTGCCTTTCCTTGTCTCATCATGAGGATGCAAACACAGCCAGGAGATGAGCTGAGCTTAGATCAGGCCCTTGGTGAGCCGGGCTTACTCATGCAGAGCATTTGTAACACATTTAGCAGCAATAGAAAGCACGAGTCCTGCAGCAGTGCTGGATTAACAGGGACCTGGAACAAGATATTAATTATTTAGAGCTACATCTGGAGAAATTGAGTCCTTTACCCTCTGGGACCACCCTCCCCTCTCTCTCAACCTGCCGTCAATTTATTCCTGAGATTAATTCAGAGCATGTTTCTTCTTCCCCAACACTGTTTTAAACTGAAGGAAAGCACATTGCTGAAAGCAGTGGAATTAAATTGGTCATACAGAGATGTGACTAAGAGATGAAATAGGCTCAGCGATGTCTAAAAATTGATATAAACCCTGAAGTTTTGGGATTATTATGTCTGAATCTTTATTTTTCTGTGGAAAACCAAAAATCACTGGGATACTTTCTGAAAAAGGTTTATTATAACTTTGGATTAAGCTCCTTTTTATTTTTCATGTATTTATTTATTCTTCCCTTCCCATCCTGTCACTGGATCCCATGAGAAGAGCTCAGCACTTCTTGGGATCAATGACAGCCCAAAACCATCTTGTTTTTGGGCTGTCATTGATCCCAAGATCTGGTTTGGGCTTGAAATGGTTTTGGGCTTTTTTTTTAAGTAAAAGGATATGGTTTTGGGCTTTTTTTTAAAGTAAAAGGGTCACAGTGAAGATTAAATTCTGCCCCAAGTCTTCTTCCCCATTCCAGCTCCAGGGAGAGACTTCAGGCTGCTCTGGTGAATCTGGGCTTGCTTCCTTCAAACTCATCATTTCTACAGTCATCTACTAATCCTAATTTGAAGGCACTTTTTAGTCCTTTAACAGGTAAACTCTTTGAAAAAATAGTCTATTTTGGACCCTTGATAGGATAAAATTCACAATCTTGTCTTGGAAGTGAGGAACACTGAACCTTCCAGATCCAAGTGCTCTCTGATCTGCAATTGTGGCTCCAAACCTTGTCCCTTCACATCTCCTGGGCTCTGTTATCCCGAGTTTACCAGCACAAAATCTGGTACTGTGGGAGCTGGTGGCTGAATTAGGGTTTCTTCAGCATCCTCATCTGCAGGAGCATCTGGTGGTGATTTCTCTTTGCACGTGGCTCGTTGCCTGAATGAGATTTATTGTGATTTATGTAAACACAGCAGGCAGAGGCTCTGCCAGCTACACAGGGAAACGGCTCATCAGCTTTGCTCCAGGAAAACAGACCCAGGGGAGGCCTGGAATCTCCTCTCTTCCAGCTTTAAGGTTTGCAAACAATTCCGGCCAGAGAGCGACGGCACCTGTACCAGGCAAAACCCAACTTAGCACAAAGTCTGGGCTTGCCAGGGCTGGGGCGTGGCTGGTGAATGGGGAGTAGCCAACACATCCCTCTGGAGCAGATGGGGAGGATGGATTTGGGATTAATGGACTGGACTTGGATGCACAAGCCTGGGCTGTGTCTAGAGAGGGATTAATATTTAGCTCATCTCTCCTTGGGGCTGAAGGATGTACTTGAGGTTTCTCCATGTGGGTTTTGGTGCCATGATTCTGATTTTAAGCAAATTGTTTTGTTCCTGAGGGTCTCAGTTTGCCCATCAGCTTCACATCAAGGAACAGGAGCTGCTCCCAAATTCTGACATTCCTAGAAACTTCCATGGGCCGAAATCTTAAACCAAAAAGAACTATTAGGAGACAACACAATGCTCCAAATTTTTAAATCAAGGATCACAATCAAAAGAAAATAAAGTGAAAGGAAAATGAAAGTGGAGATGATACTGATCTCCAGGAAATAACTCCATGCATCATCATCCCTTCCTCCCCCTCTTCCCACCCCTGCTACAGCTGTAGCCATGGAGATTTATGGATGCGCACATTATAATTTGCTTTATGTTTTCTCTGGAGGAAGACACAGCTGTACAGAGCTACTTTGTCAGGAAAATGTCACATTGCACTTAATTGTCTGATAAAGAATGACAAGTCAGAAACAATATCATTATCGTGTTTAACTTTTACTTTTTTCCCCCCAATATATAATTTAAATTTTATAAAGTTTGGGTGTAAAGGGAAGAAAGTTGTTGTGAGATTCTCAGTAATGATTTTCCACCTGAAAAAACACCCAGTGAAATGCTGCCATCTCCTCACACTTTCCCTTCACATTTTAGGGTAATAATCAGAGTTGACTCCTTTCTTACTGAAACATCTGCTTTGTGCTTCCATGAGTGAGATGAAAAACACATAGAAATTAATTTGGGCAGTTATTAATTGATTAATGGGTTTAGCAAATAGAGCTAAAAATCTCCTGGAGCACCTCAGTTCGGGAGCCAGGCTGGGGCTGTTCAGCCTGGAGAAGGCTCCAGGGAGACCTCAGAGCCCCTTCCAGTGCCTGAAGGGGCTCCAGGAGAGCTGGAGAGGGACTTGGGACATGGGATGGAGGGACAGAACGCTGGGAATCGCTTTCAGATGAAAGAGAGAAGGTTTAGATGGGATTTGGGAAAAATTCTTCCCTGTGAGGGCAGTGAGGCCCTGGCACAAATTGCCCAGAGAGGTTGTGGAGTCCCCATCCCTGGAAGCGTCCAAGGCCAGGTTGGACAGGGCTTGGAGCAACCTGGGATAGTGGAAGATGTTCCTGCCCATGGCAGGGGGTGGAATTTGATGATCTTTAAGGTCCCTTCCAACCCAAATCACTCTGGATTCCATTCCATGATTCCTGGAGCCAAGAGGCAGCACTGGGTGTGACCTTGGTTTGTGTCAGCACCCAAAATCTCTGGGAAAGGAATTAGGACTTTAAAGAAAATCCCTGTCTGGGAACAGTCACTTCCTTTAGAAAGGGGGAAAAGAGGAACTAAGAAAAGCCCCACATAATCTCAGTTTAATTCTGTGTGAAGTTCCCCCATGAAATCACACCCTGTTTTTCAGCTGTGTTGCCATCAAAATAGGTGGATTCAAATTAGAGGATTTCAGGGTTCAACAAAACCACCTCCTGCCACCTCTCATGCCAGCAACAGTCAAGCTGTACCTGTGACCATCCTCCTGCTTCAGCCCATGGATTTACAATGATCTGGTTTGAGATAAAATAAAACACAAGGTTCCAAGCTCACAATCATCCTTGGATCAAACAAAACACCTTAAAATTTTTGGAAGAATATTTCAGTATTTTAGGAACTTAAAAGAATCTGTTGGTCCTTTTTCAGGTGTCTGCATAGAATCTCTGTTGTATTTTGTAGGATATTGAGTAGGGGAATCTGAATCTCTCTGGCTGCTGGGAGAGATGTCCTGGGAAATGGTGACTTTGTGCATGTCGTTTTTGTACTTTTCCTTTTGAATCTGTGATTCTGGGAAGGAGGAGATGTATAATATAATATTTGCCCCAAGCAACCTGCAGAAAATAACCTCAGGTTTGGAAGCGATCCCTGAAGAACCTCCTGGGATATTTTTTGCCTTTTCCAATCATTTCCATTATCCATGGGCAGCTACCTGAAATCTGTGTTTTAGATGGGTTTTAATCTATTTTTTTTCTCATTAGTCACAACATGAGTATGAGAAGTCACTTATTCACAAAGGTTAGAGGGGATTGTTTGGGAAAAATACTTAGGTAAAATCCCCTGGATAATGGGTTGGAACATTTTATTCAGCCATGGGAATATCAGTCAAAGGAAATGCCTGTGGGAAATAACAGGAATACATAATAGCTGACATTTTCATTGCTGCAGGAATTGTTCACAATTGCTATACAACTCCATTAGTTTTCCTAAGGAAATTGTTCTTTCTTGAAGCTGGAGATTAACACCTTTGTATCAGGGCTTTCCACGTGTCCATGGAAATTTATTTTGCAGGATGCTGTGGCAGGAACCAAACCACACCCTGTTTTTTTAGATTCACTGCAGGATAATTTTGGAAAGAGACAAACTGGAATAAAACCACTTTCTGTGCGTCTTACTAATGGTGTAGCCATGAAAATGTGGGCTTGGAGAATCTGTTTCACAACCTGCAGTGCTCTAACCACAGAGTAAGAATATTTTGTGGGAAAAGATGGATATTTTAACCTCCATCCCAGGACATTGTCACCACAGCACTTTGATGGGCTTCATTTCCCTGCCTGGAATAATGTAATGGTTTTCAGTCTCAATTTTTAGTGCTGAAAATAAAGATAAACCTATTTATTGTTTTTGCTGTTGTTGTTGTTTATTAATAGAAGAGCAGTTGCTCTTTTCTGAAGTTAATGGTAGCAATCAATGAGCAAATGAAAATATTTCCCTGTTTTGGAAGTTTGTGGAGTTATTGAGGGTTTTTTCTTCTCCGTCTTTCTCAGGAGTGGGAGGCTGCCCTGGCTGAAGCATCCAGGATTTATGGCTGTATTTTTAGATCTGGATTTTGGGGCATTATGAGTTGGAGCCCTTTCCTTGTTTCCCCTTTGACAAGTGTGAATTACCACAAGCAAATCCGGTCTCCACAGTGGCTCCTGAAAAGTTTTTCCTCGAGAATTACAGACCCAGATTTGTTGGATTAATTGGACTAAGGGTGAAGGACTTGCACCTCCCACAATCTGGGCGCTGGATTATTTTTTGTTTCTCCTCCTTCTTGAATAAGTTTCCCACTCAGATCTCCTTTATCTTGTCTTTGTGACATCAAAGGTGGGTGACACCAGCCCCTCCAAAGAGGCTGCTCTCCATTCCTTGGAAAACTGCTCAAGTTGCCTCTGTCTCACACATTTTGGGCTCTGGATCCCAAAAGGACAAAGATGCCTCTTCAAAAGTCTTGTCTCTGTTGCCACATCTGCCCATTCTCCATTCATTCTCCAGGTATTTCCTGCTGAATATTCCTGGGAGCTCCAATATTATTCAGGAGTTTCAATATTATGCAGAACCAATTGCATGACCAACAAAATTCTTCAGTGAGAAACGAGGTCTTAGCTTCCCATCTCTGGAAATGCTAAAAAAAGGACATGGAGTTTCCAGACTTCTGAATTAAAATGTGGGCAGGTGAACAAGGCCTGTCTCAGTTGCAGTCAAACTTCTCTCTGTCCTAAAGAACTTTTTCTCTTGGCAGATGTCTACAAACAGGTTTGTGAAGCCCAAGAGAGATTTCTCTCTTTCATGGAACCTAAAACGTTCTCTTTTCTCTTAGTTCCTGATTGTAGAGTTGCCTTCTACTTTGTTCACTTGAAAATTATGGGGTTTTTAAAATAAAAATCTGTTAAAAAAGAAGATAAAAGATGCCATGAGATGTAGAACTGGTTTTAACTGCCACCAATCCAACTGAATAACTGGAGATGTCCTATCAAGGGCATGTGACCCTTGTATGAAATGTGATTCAAAGATGACAAGGTCTTGTGCTCAGGCTGGAAAATAAAGGGACCCCAAAGTGTCAGGAAAGCTCATGAGAGTCTGAGACTTTAATTTTTATTTCTGTTTGCACATTCCTCTTAGGAATATGGAAAAAGGCACAACTCTTAAATTTATCTCATTGTCCTGGATCAGTACAGAGAGCCTGTTCTTCATTGGAAAGATAGGTTAGGAAAAGCAGCTGTGAAGGGAAAATGCAGTTTGATTCCAAATATTGGTGACTGCAACATTTGGGATTCAGTCAGGATTTAACCTAAGTAAATTCTAACTGACCACTTATGAGGGAACTTTTAGCTGTCATGAGAAGAAAACATCCCTCCAAAGGTTGGAGAGAATAGTGGAGAAAAATCACATCAGACTTGCCCAAAAGCCTCTTTCCCAGTCTAAAAACTCCAGGGATGCAAATAATCTCTCAGCCTACATTAATGTTTCCCTGAAAGAGCGAGGCATTTGGGAGGTTTGTGACAATGAAATGTCAATGATGATGTTAAAAGGGAAAAAAAATGTTCCCCATGGATGCTTGGAGAAGGGAGCTGCAATGGATCTGAGGAGCTTGGCTCTGTCTGCACAGGGATTTTTCCCCTCTGCATATCTCCCTTGTTTTTTGTCATTTTTCCTTCTGGATGAACTGCAGAGTCAGCTCCTGAAAAGTCAGGAGACATCAAGACCCCGTGGGCTTTTCTTATGCCCCTTTTAATTGCCAAACTTACTGTCAATCCTAGGTTTTATTGCTACTCCAAGGTAAGACAATTACTCCTAGGAGAGTCCCAGGGGTCACAGTTGTCACCCTGCAGACCCTCAGTGCCCAGAGGCTGATGGAGAACCCAAAATAGGAAAATTACACCTCAGCAAATCGTTACCTTTGGATGCTCTTAGTGCTGCTGGAGGGGAAGAGCTGGAAAATAGAGAAAGCTGGAAAATGGAGGAGCTCTAGAGAGCAACTTTAAAACTGGAGCAGAATCTCTTGTACCTGAAGGTCTCACTGGGAAGAGATGCATTGGCATGATCCTGATTCCTTGATCCTGTTTCTCCTGCTCTGTCAGAACTTCTCAACCCTCCGTAGCCACCAGAGCAACCTGCTTAAGGACTTGCAAGCCCACAGAAATCACCCATCCCATCCCATCCCAAAGATGGAAGAATCTTGTGGATGGATGAATCCATTAATGGTGATGAAGTACCTGTCAAAAAACAAAAAAAAAACCAAACCAAACAAACAAACCATAATTTGGATTTTCCTACATTTGTGTTGAGGTGTGCTGCCCTCAGGCTCAGGGATATTCCAAACCAGAGTCTTGCAATTATTCCTGCTAGAGCTGCCCTGTTCATGGAATCATGGAATGGTTTGGGTTGGAAAAGACTTCCAAGATCATCTCATTCCAGCTCCCTGCTATGGACAGGGACACCTTCCACTATCTCAGGTTGCTCCAAGCCCCATCCAACCTGGCCTTCAACACTTCCAGGGCTGGGGCAGCCACAGCTTCTCTGGTCAAACCTTTCCCAGGGCCTCATCACCCTCACAGGGAAGAATTTCTTCCCAATATCCCACCTAAATCTACTGCTTTCAGATCTAGAGCCATTCCCCCTTGTCCTGTCACTGCAAGTCCTTGTAAAAGGTCCCTTCCAACCCAAAGCATTCTATGATTCTATGATTAGTTTATTAACATCTGTTAATTAAGTGGCAGTAGGTGAACCTCACATTCAAGACTAGTATCAGCAATACAACAGATAAGTTGCAATATGAGAGATATAAAAATGTCAACAAACACTCTAAGAAATCCAAACACCCTTCTTTAATTATTGCTGAGTGTGAACACTTCAGCTCCCTCACAAAACTTATGGATTGAAGGGAATCTGGATTTGTTCTCTCTCTTCCATCATCCTGCAGAAGATGTGGCTGCTAAAATCGATGCGTTTATCAATTATCATGCAATTTCATAAAACTGCTGTGTTTTAACCCCAGAGATGCTCAGTCATCCCCCTCAGTGAACAGAGGAGAGAATTGCAAGGATAAAAGTGACAAAACTCATGAGTTGAGATAAAATCAGTTTAATAATTTCTCCAATAAAGTCCAGTTTTATGGGTGTATGGCTTTGCCTCCAACCGCCCCCTTTTGCACACTTTGATAAAACCAGGCCATTAAAAAGTAAAATAAAAGAGATTACTTCCAAATTAGATAATAAAGCTGGGGCCAAGCAGGTCATTAGTGGCTGTGAATTTTTTTATGGCTGTGCCATTGAGCAAGGTGGGGAGGGAAAGTGGAACATTTTGCTGGGGGATTGGTCTCTCCTTGGATTTAACAGAACAGAGAGTGCTGGACCCTGCTGAAGTCATCCAAAACAAAAACAAGAACAGTCACAAATCTTTCCAAAACCCTCCTGCTGATTGCAGGTAAGACCCAGGGCAGTAAGAGCTCAGACTTCAGTGTTTTCCAGCTTGTATTACAAATTCAGGTTGTATGTAAAAGGTGCATCAATTGTTTTTCGTCTCTCTCTTTGCTCTTGTTCAGGTGATAAAGTGGAGTAATGAAAGCAGGATAAAAACTCTCTTGGGTTAAATGAACCCAAAACAATCAACTCTTTTTGTTCAAATAAACTTTCAGCTTGGGTTGAGCGGAGCAGTTACTCAACCAGCATCAAAAGCTTTTTGCCTCTTAATGGTTTGTTGTTTGGGGCTAAATTTCTAAATTAAATATTGTCTGTGAGCAAAGAAAATGGACTTCATCCCTAGAGAAATCTTTCTTTTCCACTGAGGAATTCAGCTGTTAAATGGACCTGAATTGTTTCAGTCCAACAGTTCTGAAGAGCAAAAAGACTTCAGCTCATTTTTTTTTTTCTTTTTTCTCTTCTTTCTGCATTAATGCCAATTCACTGGGTTTTTTTGGTACTTATTCTATTACTCTGCTGGTATCTGTGGAGCTGCTCATGGCACAGTTTCTCTGTGTAGATAACTGCAGTGTAAAGTCTACAGTAACAATGGATAGGAGGAAAATGCCATAATTCCTATAATTCCTATTCCCTATGGGGAATAGCCTCAAGTTTCTCCAGGGGCAGTTCAGGTTGGATATCCTGAATAATTTTTTCATAGAAAGAGTGGTTAGGAACTGGAATAGGCTGACCAGGGAAATGCTGGACTCACCATTGCTGGAAGTGCTTAAAAATGAGTAGATGTGTTTTTTACATGGCTCATACATTTGTTTTACTACATGGCTTAGTGAACATGGTGGTGCTGAGTCAAAGATTGGACTGGATGATCCTGGAGGTCTTTCCCAACCTTAATGAATCCATGATTCTGTGTTTCTTACTTTGGAAGCAGATGTACATTGTCCTGGCTGGTCCTGAGCCAGCTGTGAACGGGAGGGAATGTGGGTATGGATTGCACAGTGCTAACTGAAGAAGAATTAAAGAGAAATTGTCCACTCAACTCTTTTTCCACATGTGAGAAATGCTGTAATATATTTATCACACATAGAATCCCAGAATGGTTTGGGTTGGAAAGGACCTTAAAGATCATCTCCTTCCACCCCCTGACATGTGACACTTTCCACTAATCCAGGTTGATCCAAGTTCCATCCAACCTGGCCTTGGACACTTCCAGGAATGGGGCAGCCTCAGCTTCTCTGGGAAACCTGAGAGGTTTCACCTTCCCAGGGAGGAATTTCTCCCCAGTATCCCATTTCACCATATAAAATAAACCAATTCCAGACCACAGTAGTCCATGCAGACTAGAGAGGACAGATGGGCTCTGTTTCACACCTGATATATTGTCTCCTTATTTTGACTTTGTTTTTCACTTTCAAACCTCCACCACGGTTACAAAAGTTCTGTTTTGCTTCTCACAACAATGGACACTGTAAGCTGCGAGTCATAGTCACTGTTCAGCCAGGAGAAAATTCAAAATCCACATCCAAACAGAAATGTGGAACTGGGGACAGATCTGATTGTTTCTCTCCTCCCAAAGTGGATAAGCAAACCCAGAACTCTTAAGGATTCATTCAGCACTCAGATGATGTGATCCACATTACTTCACTCCCACCAAGGAAGGCTTTTTTGTGAGGAGCAGGATTGAAATGAAGAAGGCTGAGGTGGCCTAAACTATTCTGATCTCTCTCTAACTCACAGATCCTTGTTATTCATCATCATACAGACTTGAGGGAACTGTTAAGTGAGGTATCACTTAGTCCTGTGGTGTTCTGAGAGGGCCACGTGATCTACCTTAACCAGGAGCCTGCAGTGAATTAGATCATTAGGCAGAGACACATAAAATACTCATATCTCACATCATTAACGTTCAAATCACCTTCTACACTTTATTTCCCTAAATAAAATTATTTGGAAGCCTGCAACAATAGGGGTTGGTGGCACTGAAGCCTGCACTGAACCAGGCACGATTTCAGGGGATAAAACATGAGAGGAAGGATCGGACATGTTTTGAACATCTCCAAATATTAAAATATCTCATTTTTTTAAATCTGCTGTTTCTTTTTTATTTCTCTGAGTGAACAAACCCAGATCTCAGAAATAATGTTACCCCAAGAGTGTAATTGCCCTGGGAAGTGCTTGGTCCCTGTAGTGATAAGAAAAATAGTTGGAGATGTGGATGAGGGAAACCTGAGGAGCTGGGATGATACAACCCTGTAGCCTTGAGTCCTAACAGAGTTTTTTCATCTCCAAATTAAGTTTATTTCATTCCTTTCTCTGCTTCTTCAGCATTAGCTATTCAAAATGCTGCTGGATTGCCTAAACCATAAAAAACCCTGAATTTTGAGTGCCCACCCTGAGCTGTGCCAAACTTTGTTGAACAAGGATATCCCAGTGAACTCTGGGATGAGACCTTGGGATCAATTGCAGAATCTGTCTCCACTAAACATGGCACCAACAGCCTTCAGATCTGTTGGACTTGAGCTCAAATTCGCATTCCCTACATTATCTGAGTGCCCAAAAGGTTGTTTGCATGGCAATTTAGCCATGATTGTCCAGGGTGGATTGGATGGGGTAACCTCCCCATCTGGACTGGCAGATGAAGGTTTGAGGGACATCCTGAGGTCCAGAAGACCCATATCAGGTAACCAAATTGCCCTCCAAACAGAAGGTGTTCCAGACTGATGTGGGGGAAGTAATTTTTGCAAGAGATTCAAGAAACAGTGGCTGAAAGTGGAAATAAGAGCAAAAACAAAGTGGAAATTTTTTACAGATGATATAATTAACTATCAGACACAGGTTACCACAGAGGGAGGAAAATTTCAGCTTAGAAAGGCCTCAAAAAAGAACAGGTTTTAAAAATTTATCTTCTGTTCTTATCTACTGTTCTAGAGAAGAGACAGGAAAGGTTGAAACAAGATTTTTGCAGAAAGATGAACTTGATAATCAATAATGCTCTATCAGAGGATCATAGAGTCACAGAAGGGTTTGGGCTGGAAGGGACCTTAAAGATCATTTATTTCCATGCCCCTGCCATGGGCAGGGACATCTTCCACTTGATCAAGTTGAAATATCCATATTTCCTGATTACTTCAGTGTGAACCACCCAAAAGTAAATGTCTCTGCATGATCTCAGACCAGAATTCAATGGGAGAGCAGGGATGGCAGCAGGTCCTCCATGAGCTTCTCACAACATAAAATTCCTCTTACATTTCCCTTCAGAATCCCAGAATCATTTAGGTTGGAAAAGACCTCCAAGACCATTGAGTCCAACCTGTGACTCATGTCCACACTGTCACCCAGCCCAGAGCACTGAGCGCCACATCCTTGGACACCTCCAGGGATGGGGACTCTGCCACCTCCCTGGGCAGCCCCTTCCAATGCCTGACAACCCTTTCCATGAAGAAATTCTTCCTAATGTCCAACCTTGTTGCAAAAAATCCATGCTCAAAACCACTGCCTTGCAATTTTTAACGAAACCACACTGACATTTGAGTGCCAACTTGGAAATGATGACAGGGTAGCTGAACATCATGGAAATTATCTGCATGGAAATTCCTGAGGCAGCTGAGGCCCTGAGGACTCAAACAGTGCAATTGTCAGAAGGTTGATATTGCCTCAAAATTGCCCCCTGCTCACAGTGAAAACAGTTGGGCAGTTAGGCTGGAAGAGAACTCAGGATGTCACGGAAATATGATGTTTATTTGACAGCAAAGGTGGATTTCCTGAGCAGTTGGAGAAGCTGAAATACACCTGCTCATTTTGCATTTCCAGAGGGAAAATACTGCTGGTCATGGGGCAAAGAGTTTCCTTTGGGAATCAAGTAATCTCAGGATGGTTTGGGTTGGAAAAGACTTGAAGATCATCTTATTCCAACCCCCCCTGCCACAGGCAGGAACATCTTCTACCAGATCAGGTTATTCCAAGCCCCATCTAACTTTGCCTTGAGCATTTCCATGGATGGAACATGTGATACATTTGAGAGACAGATTTGGTTTAGCAAGACACCAGACACGAAAGCTGGGAGGATCTTCTAGAACCAAGACTGAAAGGCTCAGGAGTGGAGATTTATGAATATGGAATTGTGGTAGGTGTCAGACTTTGCTACTCAGGCTTCCAGGTGTTCTAATCCTCATAGAATCATACAGAGTTTGCAAGAATACTTTAATGTTAGTTGATGACAATAAAGATCCTTTGATCTGCATGCTGAAGGCCAGAGGGGAATGTTTAGGCATTTATTAAGCATGGATGAATATTATTTTAAGGTATTATGGAGAATATTTCTAGAACTGCTCACAGTGTCTTTTCTAACTGCAATTGTTTTCCAGTTAATTGTCCCTTGTTAGTCAGGCTCCGTTGCTGTTTTCATGGTTAAAAGGAAGCAAAATTTAACAGTGGCTGGCTGTTAAATCTCTGAGAGCTTTTTAATTCCAGCAGTTGGTCATCCAGGCACGTTCAGCAGGATCCAAGCTTTTTATTTTGCAGAACATCTCACTGGGAAAGGAAGAGATTGTCTCGCTTCCCTCCTGGTATCCCTTACTCTGAGTGTGGGATCGCGGCCTGTGCTGACTCATCTGAGAGAAAAATAAAATAAAAAAAGAAAATAAAAAATAAAAATAAAAATAAAATAGTAGGAAAGAGTAAGAAGTAATGCTTCTGGTAACAGGTCCTGACTCCTGGGGAATTTTTTTGTGGATTTGGATCAGTGGCAGCCCATTCAGCATTGTCCCTCAGAGAATTACTGCAGACAACAGGAGATTGGAGCTGCACTGCTGGGAATAAAGCCATATCCAGCTTTATGACAGGGTTTTCCAATAGAAATCTCAGCCTGGTGAAAGGGCACAGGTAAGGAGACAGGAGCACAGAGCAGACTGCTCAGCAGCTCTGTGCATTGAGGAGTTTTCAGGGACCTGACAGTTCTCCTTCTCTGGGAGATTTATTTTTTTTCCTCAGGGAAGCAAAACCCATTGAAAAACTGGAAAAAGTCCCATGGAAGCCATCAAGCTGGTCAGGGAGCTGGAGCACAAGCACAGAAAATAGGTGAAGGTGTGGACCAGCTGGAACGAGTCCAGAGGAGGCCACAAAGATCTGAGGACTGGAGCCCCTCTGCTCTGGAGCCAGGCTGAGGGAGATGGGAGTGTTCACCTGGAGAAGAGAAGATTTCAGGGAGACCTCAGAGCCCCTTCCAGTGCATAAAGAGGCTCCAAGAGAGCTGGAAAGGGATTTTGGACAAGGAATGGAGTGGCAGGACAAGAGGGAATGGCTTCCCACTGCTGGAGAGCAGGGATAGATGGGATATTGGGAAGAAATTCTTCTCTGTGAGGGTGATGAGGCCCTGGCACAGATTTCCCAGAGAAGCCGTGGCTGCCCCATCCCTGGAAATGTCCAAGGCCAGGTTGGATGGAGCTTGGATCAGCCTGGGATAGTGGAAGGGGTCCCTGCTCATGGCAGGGATTGGAATGAGATCATCTTGAAGATCCCTTCCAACCCAAACCATTTTGTGACTCCATGATTCTTCTGGAGCTAAATTTCATGGGACCAGAGTTATGTCTATGGTCTCCATGGTGTCCCCAGATCCTCAGTCTTGCTCTTCTGGAAGGCATTACCAGGACTGGGCATAAAGAAATGTGTGACATCCCAAGTAAATGCCCACACCAAAGGTTTCCTCTTCTGGAAGGCATCACCAGGACTGGGCATAAAGAAACGTGTGAGATTCCAAGTAAATGCCCACACCAAAGGTTTCTATGTGGACATCATGTACTTCTCAACAGAAACACAAAATCTTTGAGTTGAACTCAGGAAAAAATAACTTCTACTTGGAAAAAGGCAACAGATTCCAGGACATTTTGATGAATAAAGCTCAGCAAAAGCCAGCTCGAGTTCCCTTAAGGAGATGATAATGCCAGTTGAGGAATGTTGATGTTGATGTTTGTTGATGAATAAGAACCTGTGACACTGCAGGAACTTCCTTAGGCTGCTGAGCTTTCTGGAAATTGTGCCACAGCCACAGCTCTGGCCAAGAACTCCCTTAGGAGAGCACTGATAAATTGTACAGTCCACCACGAATTAATTCCGTTCCTGAGAAGTCCAGATAACAGCAAAATGCTGACACAATTTATTTTTTTTCTTTCAGATTCTGGGTTTCATTGCAAATACGTCTCCTCTTTATTTTAGGAGAGTTTCAAGAGGTTGAGATAAAGGCAATCCCAAACTTCACTTTGGGAAGTCATCTTGACACGAAAGAAGTATCTGCAGGCTGATCTGTCCTTTTGTTCTACTGAACAGAACATTTGTGCACTTTTAGGTGAAAAGAGAACTGATTTTGGGATAAAATTCACAGAACTTGGATACCCTGAAATGCTTAAATCAGTGGAGAAAACTTGCTTTATTATAGTTTGTGTGTGGGATGTGATTCTTAATTTTCACCTCTTTTGTGCTCCAAAATACCCCAGAGCCCATTGAACCAGGCTGAAATTTTGCAATGGCAATAAAGTAAAATAATAATAAAAAAAGGTGCTGTTTCAAATGATAAAATAATTAAATACAGCTAAATTTGAAGCGGCTCTGGCAAAGTGCAGTAGCAAAAAGGCCATTAAATGAGCTGTCCATTTATAGAAAACATAAGCTATAAAATTCATTTTTAATGGACTGTTTCCATGGAAATGTTCTTTAGGAGGGCCGTTTTATAGGATATTAAGCAGCACAAGGAGTTGAGCTGAGTAGAGTGGTGGCTGTAATGCAGGGTCTATGGTTTGTAAAAAATTGGAGCTGTTAAAAGGCTTATGGCTAAGAGAGCGAGGAATAATTCAGAGCCGTTTATCACTCACCCGGCAAAATTAAGTGCTAAAGCTCAGCACACCTGAAGTGGAATCCCCTCATTAGCTCCTTACCCAAATGTCTCGGAAAGAGAGGGAAAATCTGTTCCCTGATTATGGAGGCAATAATAATTATAGGTAATTTGTACATCCTCGTTCTGTTAATTGATGGAATCTTGAGGTGTTTTTTAAATATTAATTAAATAACTTGCTCTGCACAATGAAATCACTCTGCACAATAAACCCTTGCTTTTATTTGCAGCCTGCTCCTTATGCCCAGGCCTAATGGCTGTCATTTAATGTTGGAATTTCATTAAGGTGCTGCTGAGACTGTGGACTAGGCAGAAATCCATGGCTGAGCTCCAGAGGCAACCTGCTCCGTGTTCCAGGGACTGGAAAATCCAGGTAAAAATGAAAAAGGCTGGGAGAAAAAAACCCCAGAGGCTCAGAAGGGGGCAGGTGATTTTGGGGCATTTCTAGACAAAGAAGATCCCCCAGATAGGTTCAGTCAGAATTTATTTGCCAGTGAGTCAGAAAGCTGGAATGGTTTGGGTTGGGAGGGATCACATTCTCTTAGACATCTCAGACTGAGAAATCGTGGTTGTCCCATCCCTGGAAGGGTTCAAGGCCAGGTTGGATGGGGCTTGGAGCAACCTGATCCAGGGGAAGGTGTCCCTGCCCATGGAGGGGTTGGAACAAGATGATCTTGAAGGTCCCTCCAACCCAAACCATTCTCTGATTCCGTGATTGAATTCCCCCTCCATTTTAGGGCAGAAGGTGCAGAACTGGGAAAAAAAACCCAAAACAAACAAACAAAAAAAACCCCAAAAAACCACCACCTAAGTGACAGAAATGCATTTAAAATGCAGGCCTACATCTAGGTCTGACTGTACAGACAGAAATCAAATTTAGAGAAGCTTTTAATTGACCCTCCGGTAAGGCCCAGCCATAACAACATTTTGGAAATACTCTGAAGCACTCAAATTCTGGCACAGCAGGAGCATCCCCTCCTGTTCTGTCTGAATATGGAGATGAGGGCAACCTCAGCTGAGGGTCTGTGGATTATTTCAGCCTCACACACATGGGTGAGAGCTTTTCCTTTCTCCGTGGCCACCAGCACATTCCTCTGACACAGCTGTCCGCACACAGCCCAGCAAGAATTTAATCCAGATGTGAAAGTGCCAGAGTTTGGCAAGCAAAGGATCTCCTGGAAATCCACAGGGAGGCTGCATCCAAAAGCACATTTATCCAGCACCTTCCTGCCTTCAGCCTGTTCCACAGGGAGCTACTGTTCTGGAAAGAGCTGTGAGAAATTACCCTGCTCCTTCCTCCACATAGCAATGGGAAGGGTTTATTTGGGGTTTATTTGGCAGCCAGCTGGAATTGGTGAGTGAAAGGTTCTTACCAATGACGCTGAGGGATGTTCAGACAATTCTCTTATTTTTGTTGTTGTTGTTGTTGTTGTTGCTGTTTCCCTCTCTGGCATTCAGAGAAGCGGAAGAAAGTTGCTTTAATGTGAAGTGACAACTCACAACTGAGACCATTTCTTTCCATCAAGGAGGGTAAACGGCCAGGAAGAGCCTTCAGGTCTGCAGATGTCCAGCCACAGGAGTTTGCTCTAATGTCACTTCTTGTCCCTTCTCTGAGGCTTAATTTGCAGAGTTCAAGTGATGCCCCAGCAACCCTCATCCTCCCTGAACCATTCCTACGCAGCCAATTATGTCTTGAAGCTTTAATCACTTCAAATCTGGTCTTTCATTCTGCTCCAGCAGCATTTTTAACCTCTCTTTTAACCAACTCTTCAAGGATTTTGAGCACTTTAGTATAAACACACACAAGGTTTTATTATGAAGGGCTTAAAAGAGCTTCCTTAATCTGTTTCGTTTCCCTTTTCATTTAAAAACGTTACAGATTGTTTCTGGTGGTGGGGTTTGTGTCAGCCCAGTGATATCCCATGAATTTATGCTTAATTCTGGGTGAAAAGTTTTGGGACAAAGTTATTTTTGTTCTTTTTTTTTGGTTTTGTGTGTGGGCATTCACAAGCATAAATGCAGACCAGTGTCTTGCACAAATCTTCAAGAGAGGCATGACCCAGCTTCTAAAACACCACAGACCCTGTGGGTGGAAAAAATTCCCCAAAATAGCAGCCAACACATTGCAGCACTTCCTTTATTAACACCCTTACATTCATTTCCCTTCAATATTTGCTCTTTCTATGGACAAATGGCATTGTTTATGGGTTTAATCTTTCTTTTTTTAGAAGGTTGATGCTGTAGTTTGGCCAGTGAGATACAATTAAATGTCTTTTCCTCCTCTCCTTGACCGTGGCTGTGATTCCAGACAGGACATTTAAGACACTTATCCATTAAAAAAAGAGGGAAAACCACTTTGCTAATGAGATTGCCTCAAAATAAATTAAAAAAAAATTAGGAAGGAAGACAGTATTCTGAACCATCTTTGATAATACAGGAAGCAAAAATATCAGGAAGGGAAGAAAATGGCTTCAGAATGTGATTCTTTGGCCTGGATCCTGGATTGCCTGGATCCTGGATTTTGAATTTGTTTGGTGGGGATAAATAAGAAAGAAACAGAAGTAAAATATCTGGAAGGGGAGAAAATGGCTTTGGAGAATTTGTGTCTCACTGGAGAACCAGGAATTGTGAAGGGAGAGCCAAAGGTGGGGAATCAAAATGAGCCCAGGACCTGGAGAGCCAGAAAGATGTTCTGTCCCTGTTCATCAGAGAGATGAACTCCTAAGGGATCAGAATTAAACACTTGGAACCACTGGGACCATCTGTAGACTTGAAACTATTGCCTGGTAATGACTCCAACAGAACCAGTTTTACTTTTTGATTCTATTTTTCTTCTCAGGTATGCATTGACTTCTATCTAACATGGCAAAAATTATGTAAGACAAACAAACAAACCCAAACAAAGAACCAACAAATAAAAACCACAAACAAACAAAACAAAACCCAAATCCAAACCATAAAACCATTAAAAACCCAACAAAACACACAAAAAAGACCCATAAAAATATTTAGCTTATGGAAACTGCCCACTCAATATACTTTGGGCCACAGACTCCCAAAAGGAGGGCTTAGACCTGAGTAAAACCACCCAAGGCACAGGTTGCACCATCTAAAACCAGCTGAGAAGAGAAGAGTTTGTGCAATTCTGCCTTTAGGAAGGAAAATCATCTGGGGAAAGGGGAAAATGGGAAGGTCAGACTTTAGGCAGACTGTCAGGCACAATGGGCCATGATGCAGAAATATCCTTCAGCCCTGCTTTTTCCTCAGCCCCTGTGGAATGCCTTGGATAAAAGGTTGAGCATGGAACAGGTTCAGAGTAAAAGAGGAAGTAGATTGGATATTAGGAAGGAATTCTTCCCTGTGAGGGTGGTGGGGCCCTGGCACAGGTTTCCCAGAGAAGCTGTGGCTGCCCCATCCCTGGAATTGTCCAAGGCCAGGTTGGACAGGGCTTGGAACAACGTGGGGAATGTGAGAGAGGTTGAAACAAGATGATGGAACTGGAAATCCAGTAAGGAAAAGTGAGGCAGAACCATCCCTTTCCCTCCTTTTGCCCATAAAAGCATGGATGGCTTTGGGCCAAAGTGAGCCCCAGCACTCAGCAGATATTTAACACCTAATAAATCTTCACCTGCAGCAGGAAAAACTCCAGATTTGAAACTTTCCCCTGCTCAATTTAGCAAAGCTTTGCAGTGACCAGACTTGGAACAGCTTCAGGGCTTGCCAAGTCATTTGGCATCGTCTGCTGTCCTGTCTTTTATCTCAAGTACAGCCCTTTTTTAATAAAGGCTATAAAAGATTCCTTTCTTTTATGGCTGCACAAATATTCCTCAGCT
>VXBC01008633.1:157430-168288 GCA_013399945.1 Ploceus nigricollis | reverse complement strand
AAAAAACCAAAAAAAAACCACCACCCAAAGCCTTTCCTCACAAAATCTGAGCATATGTGGGTGACTTGAAACCTCACTGTGAGAGATGATCCAGCCTTGACAGAAAGCAGAGATATTAAAAGTAAACTCTGCTTGGGCTGCCCATGCACCTAATGAGGCTTTTTGGCTTCCCTCCCCTGTTTTATCTCTGCTGTCCCATTAATGTCCCTTCTTCTCCTGGTGGCTGCTCCTCACATGCTGCCCATTAAGGACAGATTAAGCAGTGATGGACAGCAGCCTGATTCCCTGGAAGCATGGCTGGCTTTCGGATGTGTGGCACAGGAATTCATTAGGAGCAAAACTGGGTTTGAGGATAATAAACACTTCAGCAAAGTGTTCAGAGAGTTCTGTGAATCCCCACCCTTCTCTTCTGTTGGGGCTGCAAATTGTTCTTCCAGGCAGAGACGTGGAGGGTAACATTGAAAAAAAAAAAAGGGAATAAAAAGGAAATATAGGACGAACTCAAACTGTTTAATGGGTTTGAATGACGAAAAGATTAACACTGAGAGGAACTGTGAGGGGAAGTAATGCAGTGCTCTGTTTAATGAGAAATTGGTGTTGTGGGACGGGAAATCATGGAATAGTTAAGGTTGGAAAAGACCTCCAAGTTCATCAAGTCCAACCTTTGACCGAATGCCACCATATCCAGTAAACCATGTGGCAAAGTGCCAGGTCTACTCCTTTTCCAAGCACTTCCAGGGGTGGTGACTCCACCGCTGTCCTGAGGGTCCTGTTCCAATGCTTACCCACTCTTCCAGTGAAGAAATGTTCCCTAACATCCAACCTGAACCTTCCCTGGCTAAACTTGAGGCTGTTTCCCCTTGGCCTGTTTGTTCCCTGTGAGAAGAGACCAACTCCCACCTGGCTGCACCCTCCTGTCAGGGAGTTGTAGAGAGTGATAAAGTCCCCCCTGATCCTCTGTTTTTCCAGATTGAACATCCCCAACTCAGCTGCTCTTCATCACTTGTGTTCCAGATCAATCTCCACGTCTGGGAATTATCACGGGAAGTACAACACTGTGTGATTTCCAAGGGCTATCTCTTCTGCTCTCTTCAAGTCTAGGACTGACCCTCTCTCCAAGGAATAATCCCTCCAACTCAAAGCGGGACTAGGAAACGGTTTGCTCCACTGGGGACCAAAACCCCTTTAATTCCCATAAGGATTAGTTTGTTTTCCTGATGCTGGAAAAGAAAATTGGAGGTGTGGAAGGGAATGCAACATTAATTAACCTTGCCTGGGATGGCGAATTAGTGCAATTACTTCCCAACACGACTCCAAAGAGGGGAGCACCGGCTTTGCATATTTGGATCCCCATGATTACGAGCTGGAGTAGCCCTGGTGTGGTGTGGGATTATCCCATTTGTGGTGTGTGTAATGTTCCAAGAGGGAAAACCAGCTGGAGACACAGAGAAGGCACTGAGCCCTCCCTGCAGCAGGGCTGCCAGAATCCAAATTGGCTCTGCAAACCACATTTATTTTTAACCAGGGGCTCCAAGGAGCAGCCACGAGCTGTTCTTCGGGGAAGTCTCAAGTGGGAAAGAAAAGGAACAAGCTGTCGCATTCACCCCCTGGCAAAAGTTGAAAAGTCGAGCAAAGGGAAGCAGCTTCCATTGGAAGATGAGGATTTGCTCCAATCCAAAGGCTGCACTCATTTCTCTTTCTTGTTTTCTACCACTGAAAAATGCCAGAGGGCAAATGGCAGCCAAGAGCTCCTTCCTTTATTGTACTCGGACAAAGAGGTTTCTCCATCAACAGCTTTCTTTCTGATTTATCATCAAAAAGAAAAAGTCAAAATAACCTTGGATACCAGCTCACACCAAATGACTGGGAAGGGAGGGAATGTTTCCAGCTCCAAGGACAAATCTTGTATGTTTGCTCCAACCAAAGGCAGATCGGAGGGAAACCAAAGGCTTTGGAGCTGGGAATAAAGAGGGTTTGTACTGGTTTGATCTGCTCAAACTCCTGGGACAGTTGCACGTGTAACATCTTGTTGGGAAAATCTTTCATTCCTAAGGATCAAAGATCAAGCATAGGCTGGAGTTATCCCATACAAACCCTCGCTCTGCATCACCTGGGCTTAGGCAACCCCTCAGCCCAGAGCAAAGGCACAATGCTGATGTTCCCTAAATAACTCCATGTGAGTCCAAGTTAGTCCCAGCATTTATTGAAACCCCTGAAAACACAGGAAGAAAATATTTATTTTCCTAGGAAATGCAGCGGAACAAATCGAATGTTCCCAAGCCATGTGGGTAATTCCAGTGCCTTAAGTTTTCCTGTTGTCTCCATTTTATTTGGCATTTTCCAAGTTTTGGTTGACCTTCCCATTTGTCCTGATCTCTTTAAAGCCCAACTTCAGCATTTTTTAAGTGTCAACTTAAAAAATATTTTTCATTTCTGGATTTCCTCAAATCCACAAATATTTGGTGGCGTCTTAGATCTCTTGGTGGAGTTCAGAATGCAATTCTCAGGAGGATTTTTTTCATGGAAAGCATTGTTAAACATTGGAATGGGCTGCCCAGGGAGGTGGTGGACTCCCCATCCCTGGAGGTGTTTAATAAATGACTCCATGTGGCACTCACTGTCTTGTTGACAAGAAGGTGATGGATTAGACTCAGTGATCCCAGGGGTCTTCTCCAACCTTAATAATTCCATGATTCTGTGCTGAAATAACCACTCTGAAGAGGAGACAGATTTAAAGAGGATGGCAGAGGTCTTTTAAGAGCTGTACTGAAAATCTCCCATTGTCTGTGAAGTTTTTTCCCCTCTCTTCTATCATTTTTCTAAAGAGTTCTTCTCATTCTCCACTCTTTATCCTGGAACCATTTACTCTGCCTTTGCCTCCTTGGTCAGCAGGGAGCTGTGGCTTTTCAAGCCATGACACATCAATCATTTGATGGACTGAGGTGCAGGACCAAAAACCAAATTCCTGTGGGGAAAAAAATCTACTTCCTTCCCCTTTTGAACTGTGGGAGAAGTTGGTACAGCATTTCAAAATTCAGGTGTGGAAATGACTCAGATTTTCTTCAGAGGAGGTTTAAATTGGATATTAGGAAAAAGTTCTTAATGGAAAGGGTTGTCAGGCATTGGAACAAGATGCCCAGGGAAGTGGTGAACTCGCCATCCCTGGAAAGTGTTAAAAAAAATGTGGCTATGGCATCTGAGGACACCTTTTCCATCTTTTTCTACATGACACAGACAAATCCATGCAAAATATGGGAGTTGGGAGGAATTTCAGCAGAACTGTGTCAGCTCAAGGACCTTGTGAATGGGTCAAAGGCATGAACTCCTAACTCAGCTCTCTTTTTCCTTTGCAGGTGTAATTTCAATAACATCAGAATTATGAAGCTGATGAACAAATCCATCATCTTCTCCCTCAAGTGTAGATGACAACTGTGGCTGCAACAAGCCACGTCCTGAAGGACATTCAAGGAGCTGCTGCCATGTCCCAAATTTTCCAAACTCCAGTGCTGCCAGCAGTGGAAAGGGATTTGCATTGGTTTGATAGTTTGAGAAAATAAGGACATTAGTGGTGAAGAATTCACCGCCTCCAACTCAATCCCAGAGGATCTGCCTTGTGCACAAACCCCTCTCCATAAATTCCTTCGTTTTTCCCACCTTGTAGTGGAAATTCCAGCTGTGCTCACATTTAGGAAATGCTTTTCCTCTGAATTTCAAAAGGATGGGGGAAAAACAAACCAGCAGGAGAAGAATGAACCCCACAATCCCATCCCTGAAAAATCCAAGGAGCTTTGGAGTGAGGATATCTGCTGTGCAGGGTAAACCATAAAAACAATGCTGGGATTTGCAGAAAATATTGGGACTTTTCCACTGAACTGATCGGGGATTAGTATTTAGTTTAATATTCCATTGAATATCTTATATTCTAAAAAAACACATTTATTGATTTATTAAGAACTTGACTTCTTCTTTTTCATCAGAAGGGAAAATGAGTTCAACAAGTGTTTGGGCAGCACTTCAGCCACAAGTTGGGATTCTTGGGCTTGTCTGTGCAGGGCCAGGAGTTGGACTTGATGATCTTTGTGGTTCCCTTCCAACTATGATTCCATGAAATCCTGTTTGCGCAAGTTGGTCACCAAATACCTTTAGGCCTCTAAACAGAGGAAAATACATGAAATTATGAGCTATAGATAAAGAGGAAAGTATTTACTCCTTGAGGGATTTGGTTCCTCAAAATCCTATCCAGGTATCTGAACTACTGTGGTTAAAGATCATGGAATCATGGTTTGGGTTTGAATGGACCTTCAAATTAATCTCATTCCAACCAGGGACACCTTCACTATCCCAGGTTGCTTCAAATCCCATCCAATCTTGCCTTGGATGCTTCTCTGGACAAGCTGTGCCAGGGCCTCACCACCCTCAGGGAAGAATTCCTCTCTCATATCCAATCTAAACCTGTTCCTTTTCACTTTAAAAGCCATCAGGGATTTAGATTTATACAACTAGACACCGTCTGATCCTTCTAAAGTCTTGAACTGCTTCAGGATCTTAAAATCCAGAGTCTTGCTGACACTCTCAAAGAAGGGTTTTGGGAGATGTTATTTCAGGATATTGGCCACACTCTCTTTTATCCAATGTCTTTTGATTCCCAATGGAAAGCTGCTTAACAAAATGTGGCAGGAGTCTGTTGACTCACTTTGCACCTTTATGTGAAGATCAGTGTCTGATGGATCAGTGATGCAATGGAAGAAGGATGAGAGAAAAAAGAGAACAGATTAAAAAAAGGAAAAAGAAGAGAAAGAAGTGATGAATCTCTTACAAATTCCCCCAAGCTCCAGGCAGTCAATAATTTGACATGAGCTGTGCCTAGGGCAGGCTCATATTTTCAGACAGGTTATAAAGACATGCAAGGAGGAAAAAGAGAAGCATAAGTGGGTTTTGCAGATCCCATTGGGTGGTGGCGAAGTCCCAAACACATTTTTGTCTCTCCTTCCCCTTTCCCTTTGTCTCCCAGACCAGATAAACCCCTTCCTCATTAACACTGGGAATTTTTGGGTGTGCTTTGCATTTGCTGTCACTCAAGAAATAAATCTGTCATCCAAACTCAGGAGAAGAGGGGCAAGGAAGACACACAGCTGCAAAATCAATTTGCACGGGAGTCTGAGCAGCAAGAAAACTTGCCTTGGGGCTGCTCATTAGCCAGGCTGATGACAAAGGGAAAATAAAAAGAAGGTGAGTTTTAAGGCATCTTTCCAGCCAAGGCACTCAAACATCCATTTCCATCTGCCCAGGATGAGCAACTTTGCATGAATTAGGCTCATGTGCACCATATGTCTCTTTATTTCCATCTTTATCCTCTTTGCAAAGCTGTTGAAAGAAATGATGCCAAGTTGGTGTTTTTAGAGGTTCGGAAAGTTCAGTGCAGGGAACAAAAAAGCAACAAGCTCAAAAAACCCTCAAAAAGCCTCCTAGAACAAAATAAAAATGAAACAACCCCCCTGCCTAATCACTCTCACTAAGAAATTTGCATAATTTGCCTCCACTTTCACTATTTCTACTGGCAGTACAATTGTTTCAGCAAAGCAAGAGATAATTAATTACCAATTTTCACTATAACTGAGTTTAAATAACAATTAGAAATGCATCAATTATCAACAGACATGGGGATATAAACCAGAAACCAAGGGCTGGGTGAACCAGGTCAGTGAGTCCTGAGCGTGTGGGCCCAAAGGCAGGAACAGCTGTTTCCAAGCTGTAAAAGACAATGTTTGTCTGCTCCTTTCCTGGAGATTTCTGTTCCTGGCTGGCATTTGGCTCAGGGGCTGCAGAGACTGTTAGGAGGCAGCTTTGAGGCATCATCATCACTTCACTGGAAGTTAAATAGAGCATAAATGAGCCCTTTGCACTTCTTTTCTTCACCCTGATCTTTGGAAGATAAGTAGTGTGGGCCTTCTGTGAAGTAACAACTTTTGTTTCTGGTGAAATGGAGGAATCCACACAGCAAAGTGTCCTGGAGTGAAAGAACCCACACAGAAAAGTGTCCTGAGCATCTGCTTCGGGATAAAAAGTAGAAAGGAAGGTGATGGCAAGGATTTGGACATGAAGAGTCCTTGGGGAGTTGAGATCTGGTCCCTTACAAGTTTAAATGTGAGTTTTGTGCCCTGAGGAGAAACAAGCAGAGGTTTTCTAGAAAAATCCACTGGTAACATTTAGATTCTGCATTTTATTTCTTTCTCTTCATGAAAACTGCCCTAATTACCTTTGGTTTTGGGAGAATCATGGAATGGTTTGGGTTGGAAAAGACTTCAACATAATTTTGTTCCAACTCCCTGCCAAGGGAAGGGACACCTTCCACTGTCCCAGGTTGCTCCAAGCCCCATCCAACCTGGCCTTGGACACTTCCTGGGATGGGGCAGCCACAGCTTCTCTGGAAACCTGTGCCAGGGCCTCAGCACCCTGAATTTCATCCTGATATCCAATCTAAATCCACACTCTGTCAGTTTGAAGCCATTCTCCCTTGTCCTGTCAATCCACACTCCAGTAAATGGTCTCTCCACATCTGTCTTGTCAGCTCCCTTCAGGAGCTGTAAGGAATTTGGATAAGTTGAGCCTCATTTCTTGGTTCTGAATATAAAAATTTGCATTCATATGGACTGACTTGACTCATCTTGGTCCAGTTTCCCCCAAAATTCCAATTCTCTCTGTAGAATCCCTCTGCCCTACTCAGAGGCAATCATCACCTTTTAGATATGCTGTCAACAGGGATTTTATTCTTCTTTCCAAATCACTGACAATGATGCTGAAAACTTCTTGCAGAACCTGCATCAGCAATGATTTTCCATTGACAAATTCTTCCTGAGATCTGCTATTTTACTACCTTTTAATTGATTTGATATTTATATTTCTCTCTTTTTTTCCCCGTTAAATATGACTTTTGGAAATGAATCAAACCTGTGAGAAAAGTCTCACACTGAGGCTGTTCCCCGTATCACCAATCTTTTATCTCCTCAGAAACATAATCAGGCTGGCTTGACAAGACTCCCTTCCATAAAGCACTTTGACTGACATTAATTGTGTTCTGATCCCTCTGGTTCTTTATTGATTGCATCATTTACCTTTCCCTTTTTTTTTTCCCCCACTATTTTGTGTAGAATTGATTCTTAGCCTTAGAAACTGATAATTGCCATCACCAGCTGATAATTGCCATCTCATTTCTCCTCTCCCACCTGACATCAGTTTGAGACTTTCTTGGATCTTCTCGCCTGAACTGTGGCACGCTGATGAGTTTTATTTATTTATTTATTTATTTAATAGGTATGGAATTAAGTGGTCTTTAAGGTCCCTCCCAGCCCAAACCATTCCATATTCCCATGATTTAATAACTGAATGAACACTGAGAGGTGAGGCCCTTCCTCTGCTCCCTGTCTCCATGAGTTCTGTGCTCCTGGAAAGCCAAATCCTGAGTGAAGAGCAGGGAGTGCTGAGTTCTTGCCTAGAAATCCCCCCTCATTCCATGAAAGGTGATATTTACCTGTCTCAACTTTTTTATTTTTGCTTATATACAAGAAAAGATCTTCCTTTGAGCTTCCCTGCCCAATTCTCCCAGGATAAAGCTGGGATATTTGTGTTTGACTGTCCTGAACTGGTAGGAGTTCACAAAATCCTGTTTGTGGGCACTCTTGGAGGTGACTGCAGCTGTGTTTTGCCCAGTGGGGGATGGATGAGGATTTCTGATGACCTTTAAGGTCCTTTCCAACCCATTCCATGTTTCTCTGCTAAACTGCTGCAGTTTAAGCTCAGTGGAGTGCGGGAGGATGTGAGAGCACAGATCAGCTGCTGGAATTTCTGCAGGGGCTTGTTAAGAGCACAGCTGGCCCGTGACTGGGAAAGGGCCACCCCAGGATATGCCCAATGAATTATCTCCCATTTAACTCAACAGAAGAGATTTTTTTATCTCCAGGGCACTGGAGATGAGGTTTGATGTCAGGAGTGGCAGAACCCTGTAACAGGGAGCTGCCCAGAGATCAGTAATTCCAGAAATCTGCAGTCCTGAGTGCTGAGCCTGCAAGAGGCAGCTTGGTGAGGGCTTGTTTGAAATTGTTTTATTTCAATTCATGTGTTTAACCACTCATTCAGTTCATTACAAAGCATCACTCATGGCTGGCTGCATTTCCAGACTGGTTTCCCAGGGAAATGGAGTACATGGGATACACCTTAGGAGGTGTTTATCTCATCCCTTGTACCTGTTCATCCTCTTCACTGACCCAGAACAGACAATGGAATTTTTTTGCCAAAGAAACTGTGGCAGTGCCATCCCTGGAAGTGTTCAAGGCCAGGCTGGACAGGAGCAGCCTGGTCTCTTGGAAGGTGTCCCTGCCCATGGCAGAGGGGTGGAATGAAATTATTTTAATGTCCTTTCCAACCTAAACCATTGTGGGATTTTGTGGAAAGGAGCTTGAAGGCTTTAATGTGTGAGTTGCTTGGTGAAATACCTGTCTGGGAGAGGAGAGCTCTTGTCTGCATTGCAGGGAGGCAGAGCAGGCTGCCATGGGATGGAGGTGGAGGGAGTACAGAAAGAAAGGAAGAGCCGGCAAGACACAAAAAGTCACAGGGAGACAGATTTGGATGAATTTTGGATCATACTGGACTGAGGGGATTGTGAAATGTCCTTGGAGAACTAAAAAACCTGAGCTCTGGTGCCCAAGCTGTAGCTCTGGGGCTTTGGGAGGATGTGCAGTGGCCTCTACACCATTAACAACTTGCCCAACTCCCCTCTGGATTCTCATCCCTGATTTTCCACAGTCATTAACACCAGTTCACTTCCAGCAGCTGCTTTGAGGTATAGGATCTGATGTCCCTAAAACACTTTTCCAGGTGCATCCCTATTTCCTCAAAATAGCCACACTCTTCCTTAAACCCACTCACTCTGGACTTGCACACCACTAATACAGGTCTCTGAGCACTCTGTTTTTTGTGGATGAGCATGAATCTTCATATTTAATATGCGCTTCTGGCAGCTGATATTTTCCAGGCAGGTAGAATTTCCCTCGTTTTCCCATTTTTTTGCCTTTTCCAGCAAGTGCATGCTAGTCAAACTGGGATTTGGAATGGTCTCAAGAGGGAGTGAAGGTTGGGAGACTCCCTCCCTCCCCTCTGCTGCATCCATCACACACAAATCCATGCACAAACAGCCTGTGCTGGCTCTTTGCACACCTGCAGCATGCCCAGGCATGGATAAATCCCTGCTTTCTGGACAAACTCACCATTTACAGTTACACCAATGTGCTGCTCACAGCAGAAATGGAGATATCAGAGCTTTGTGCCTCCCCCTCACAGCCTGGAAAAATTCATCCAGGCTCCCTGCACTCACACACACATTCCATGATTACAGCAAGCTCAGAGCTTCTTACACACTGAAATATCCCTGTTTCCTCCAAATAGCCACACTTTTCCTTAAATCCACTCCCTCTGGACTCCCACACCACTAACAGAGGTCTCTGAGCACTCTGTTTTCTATGGATGAGTATGAATCTTCATGTTTAATATAAAATTTACTATGAAATCATAGAATCACAGAATGGTTTGGGTTGGAAGGCACCTGAAAATTCATTTTGTTCACCCACCCTGCCATGAACAGGGAAACTTCCATTAGGCCATGTTGCTCCCAGAACACTTTGAGGGATAGAGCATTCCTGGAATAAACCCAAAATATAATTTAAATATAGATTCTACGTTAATTTTTAAGAAGCATTAGGTATTTCCACAAACCTTGCCTGGTTTTAAGTTCAGCAGACAAAGAAAACACAGGCAGATCCCCCAAAATACACTCTCCAGGCATCTGCACACAACACAGTTCCTGCGTGGGTGGATTTGTGAGGAAAAATCAATTTTCTGGAGGTTTCCTGTGGTGCCTGTCACCCCCTCAGCTTAATTAAACACGAAAAATCCGTGCTCCACATCCCATCCATCAGCCTAAAGACACAATCATCAAGCTGGGACTCCACACACCTCCATCCTGTGGGTCAGGGAGGGCTGGAGGGATAAATTGACCCGTGGTGACATCCTGATTTGGACACACATGGTCTCCTTGCATCCAGCTGAACAATATTCCCTGCTCCTCTCTGGATGTTTACAATTTCCTTTATTTTGGGACTTATATTTGCTCCTGTCTGTGTTTCTTAAACTGGATGTTTTTTTCCTCTCTCACATTTCAGGTCCAGACACGGGTTGTTGTCTTCTGACCCATCCTGGTTCCCAGCATCCCAAACACGCGTTCGTGCCGAGGATGTCAGGAAGTCTGGAAAGGTCGGACAACCGCGCTGTTCCCATCAATTTTCTCGCTTCAAAAGCAGCACCAACAAAAGACCTTTTCAAGTGCTACTGTAAGAAAAACCTGCAAAGCTTCCAGAGCAGGGGAGGGAAGGGGCAGCTCAGCAGGCACTGAGGGAGAGAAAAGGGGTCATCCAGGGGCGAAGTGCTGTGATCCAGGAGAGCTGAACACCTCTCCTGGCTGGGTATTGATTTCTGTGCTCCCACTCAAATCCAGGCTTGTCTGGAGGAGCTCTGAGGGCAGCTGTCCTAGGCTGGAAATGGGTGTGTGTGTTCTGTTCCTATCTGTGGGGCAGTTATCTTCTGTTCATTGGGCAGTTTTTCTTTATCTCTTCCACAACCAATCCTCCCTCCAGGAGATATCTTCTGTCAATGGGCCATTAATTATTAATTATCTTCTGTTAATGGGCCAGTGAGTGTCATTGCATGACTGATAAAATTACATCATCCCTCTGCACAAGGGGAGGAGCCAAACATTCCCACCTGGATATAATCTGAGGTTTTGGAACACCACAGCAGCCTTTTCCCACTG